>ML786156.1:1145571-1166604 GCA_009831015.1 Picea engelmannii | reverse complement strand
ACTAGAGGTAGAGGAGGAGGAAGAGGTGGAGTGATAAAATGATTCACATGTGGAAAGAATGGGCACAAGTCGTATGAGTGTCCAGACAAAAAGAAAGAAGGAGGAGAATCTCACATCACCAAGGCACAGAGGCGAGATGTTGAGGCAGAAGATGTTGAAGGCGGAAGATCGTTGATGATGCGAAAATCTCTTTTGACACCAGAGAAGGAGGTGGAGAGTTCAGTACAAAGGAGTAGGCTTTTCCGGACTACTTGCAAGACCAAGGATAGGGTATGCAAGGTCATTGTAGAAAGTGGAAGCACAGATAATCTCATTTCAACCAAGATGGTAGAAAATATGGAGCTAGAGATGATTGATCATCTGATTCCATACATAATTTCTTGGTTGCAGAAAGGACATCAGGTAACTGTCACTAAACAATGTTTAGTTGAATTCAAGATAGGAGGATATAATGATAAAATCTTGTGTCATGTTATTCCTATGGATGTTTTTCATCTATTGCTGGGTAGACCATGGCAATATGACAGGAATGTGATTCATGATGGAAGGATGAACACATACACCCTAGAGAGGAATGGGAGAACTCACATGTTACTTCCAATTAAGGATAAGGAAGTGAAACCTAAAGAAAACCATATGGTGGTGGATAGATTTTCCAAAATGGCACATTTTATCCCATGTCAGAAAACCAGCAACGCAACACACATTGTGAACCTATTTTTCAAAGAAGTCATTCGACTTCACGGCTTACCGAGAAGCATAGTTTCAGATAGAGATACAAAGTTTGTAGGACACTTCTGGAGGAAATTATGGAAGAAGCTGGTGACTAACTTATTGTTTAGTTCTGCTTATCATCCCTAGACGGATGGACAAACAGAAGTGGTGAACATGAGTCTGGGAGACTTGCTGAGAAGCTTGGTGACAGAACACCACAGCCAGTGGGACAATATATTACCACAGGAAGAGTTTGCGTATAACGACTCAGTGAACAGGAGCATAGGATAGAGTCCATTTCATATTGTTTATGGCATGCAGTTGAGAGGAATTTCTGAATTGAGGGATTTAGAACTGAATGGAACAAGGAGCGCGAGCGCAGAAGATTTCATAGAGGCGATAAAGGAACTTCACAGCAAGGTAAAGGACAGATTGCAGAGTTCAAGTCAGGAGTACAAGCACAGAGAAGATCAGTATAGAAGACAACTTCATTTTGAAGTTGGTGACTTGATTCTAGCATATCTGAGAAAGGAAAGGTTCCTGAGAGGAACATATAACAAACTGAAGATGAAGAAAATCGGAACATGCAGGGGCTTGAGAAAATTTGGGGCAAATGCTTAAGAGATTGAATTACCAGATGGGATTGGAATTTCTCCGATATTCAATATCTCAGATTTGTACCCATATAATGTTGGGGAAGCAGGAGCAGAAAATGAACAGCCAGAGGTTCAGTGGCGAAAACAGATGCCAGTTGCAGAAAATCCACAGATGGAGCGCCTACTGGACAAGAGAGTGAGCAAAAAGACTAGGAGGAAAGAATAATTTGAGTATTTTGTCAAATGGAAAGGCCATCCAGTTGAAGATTCCAGATGGGAGAACGAAACAGAGATACAGAGGCATGGACAGACTATGCGTGATCTCATGGACAGGAGCCCATGAAAATTTTCATGCAAGGGAGTATGATGTAGGAGCATCGCCAACATCAAGCGAGCCAGCGCAGAGACATCGGACAAAAGGACAAGCCCAGCACACATTTTGAATTTCTCTTAAAGTTAAATGTGCCAAACATAAATGTGTCAATTAAATGGAGGCGCACTTGTTAAATGTAAATGGACCTTGAGCGATTCACTCTCGTCCTTAGTAGATGGAGGCATTTATGAAATTAAATGTAAGTAGGTAGAATTGAATGTGTAGATTAGACAGTTTTAGAAGGAAAGAGGGAAACGAGATATAGACACTCTCACTTGTGTATTGTAACATTATTATGAGCATGAACATTAGACAAGGAAGAGCAAGAGCATGCAGAGAGTTTTGTAAGAACACCCATGTACAGATTTTTTGAATTAATAGAAAGAAGTTGATTCAAATTCATGGCGTCATGTTGTTCTTTGTGTATGTATGCTGATTGATATGCTCATGAATGTTTACTTCCTACTATGCATTTGCTTTATATGCTGTGTATATGATTTCATGTTTTGAAATTGAAGTCTGAGAGGAAGTAGAAATGAGTTTCAATTGTTTTTCTGTCTGAGTGAGAGATTTCCTGCTAGGAGTGCAGTTGAAGTTGTCCGCAAGGAGTGTGTTGCAAAGGGTTCAGATAGTTATCTTTTGTTCTCATTCACGCAAAATTTCAGATTAGGTGCAGGAGTCGTGCAAGGAGTGCGCAGACCAAGCAAAGTCTCAAAGTTGTGATTCTGAGCAAGGCATTGAGAGACTGCTACTGCAGGTGTGCGTAGAGTCGAAGGGACTTCAAAACTTGGAAGTGGTTGAAATTTTTCCACAAGGAGTGCATGCAAGGGTGTTTTTGAAAGGACTTGAAGGTTGTGGAAAATCTTAGGAAGGATAAGGCCTTCGAACCCGTGGAAGGACAGTGCAGGGAAGTTGTGCCTGGAAGTGCGACGAAGGTATCGTAAGTTTGCACGGAGGAAGATAAATTGTGGAGAAACACTTAGTTCATGCGCAGATTCACAAAGGAAGAACAGACGATCAGAATTCTCTGAGGAGAAATTGTGAAATTCCGTGAGCCGTTAGATCTCACATAGGAGAAGGGGAGATACCGCGAGTATTTCAGAAGGTTCTAAGCTCAGGAGGAGTAGGACCGTAGATCCAAGTCACAAGGGCCATTGTATTTACACATGGATATCGGGTTTTCATGGGTGGAAGTCCCGTAAACCTTGCAACGGGAATCGCGATATTCTGAAACGTGAAGTCCTGAAAGTTAAGAGGATTTGTGTGGGCCACGGAGGAGTCAACGAGTGGACAGGTGGCGCACTATTGGCACAGAGTCAACCTCCGTTGACTATTTCGAGGTTTTGTGGGGTAAAGGCCCGAACCCTTTGCATTAGGATTCACGATTTCACGAAGTCTAAATTTTTGATGGAGTAGGAGGCGTTGAAAAGTCAATCGTGCAAGAGAATCGACGTTTCGGCGTATCAGGATTCGGGAGTAGAGGAGGCGATTCACTTGACATCGCGATCGCCAAAATCATGATAGGGAGAAGTCCGAAAGGGGAAAAAGGAAAAGGTCAGCGTTGACTGTTGTCGGGTCTCGAAGATCCAAGTACAGAGGGCTAAACCAACGTATTCATGAAGGCGCGAAATCCGATCTCCTAAGTACAAAGAAGGGATCCCACGAGGATTTGTTGTGGGTGCATATTTTCCGAAAGGAAAATAGAAGAACGTTTTGGATTTCTTCGGGCCAGCGAAGGGAGAAATATCCTGTGTTGACGTGGACCTTCCAACCTGCGGGTTTTGGAGGGAGCGTGCATCGACATCAAAGTGGTATCAGAGCACAGAAATATTATTTGCTTTCTGTAGCAGAGAAGAGGAGGATTCATCATGCTGCCAAGAAGCAGGGACATGAAATCACCCGATCCATAGGAGAAGAGGGAAATTCCGAGAAGAAGAGGTAGGCAGATGAAAAATCCATAAATGGAAAAAGAGATGCATGATCTGCGAGCTAGACTCGAAGACATGGAAACAACACAAAGGCGTACAATTAGTGTTGGGGATCTTAGTGATTCCGAAAGTGAAATTGAAGCTGAACATGAAGAAGAAGTTGCAACCGAGGATGCCGCAAATGAACATTTGATTAAAGCTATTGCAAGAATGGGTGCAAGAGCGAAAATGGACATTCCATTTTATGAGGTAAACTTGGATGCAGAGGATCTTCTAGATTGGATTAGAGATCTGGACACATACTTTGACTATGAATATGTCAAAGAGGACAAGAAATTCAATCATGTTGTCACAAGATTGAAAGGACATGCAACATTGTGGTGGGATGAAATACAAGTTGATAGACACTGCAAAGGAAAGAAAAAGATCAAAAGCTGGGATAGAATGATTGCAAAGATGAAAGAAAAATTCATACCTAGAGATTACCAGATCACTCTGTTTCAAAGGATGCAGAACCTGAGACAAAACCTGATGACAATGAAAGAATACATTGAAGATTTCTACAAACTGAACATCAGGGCAGGTCATCATGAGAGCGATGATGAAAAGGTTTCCAAATACATGAATGGTCTGAGATGCAATATCCAGGATGAGATGAGCATGTTACCCATCTGAACGGTGGAGGATGATTACCAATTGGATCTGAAAGATGAAGATAAGTTGAGCCGAAAGAAGAGTCAAAGAGGCCGAGGTAGAAGTTAGCCTTGAGGCAAATCAGTTGGCCAGGAAAAAAACCAGAAACCCAAGGAAGACTGGAAGAAACCTCAGACTCGAACTGAGAGAGGTGGAACCTCACAGCAAGGGAAATATGTTGAACAGAGAGGGAAGCACACTAAGTAGAGAGGATATTATGTCGATAACAACATTTTTCCTCGTACTATAGGTAGAGGAGGAGGAAGAGGTGGAGTGATAAAATGCTTCACATGTGGAAAGAATGGCTACAAGTCATATGAGTGTCCAGACAAAAAGAAAGAAGGAGGAGAAGCTCACGTCACCAAGGAACAGAGGTGGGATGTTGAGGTAGAATATGTTGAAGGCGGAAGATCGTTGATGATGCGAAAATCTCTTTTGACACCAGAGAAGGAGGTGGAGAGTTCAATCCAAAGGAACAAGCTTTTTCGGAAGTGAAACTTGAGACAAAATTTGAACCAGGGAAGACTAGAAGAAACCTCAGACTCGAACTCAGAGAGGTGGAACCTCATAGCGAGGGAAATATGTTGAATAGAGAGGGAAGCATACTGAGCAGAGAGGAGATTATGCTGATAACAACACTTTTCCTCATACTAGAGGTAGAGGAGGAGGAAGAGGTGGAGTGATAAAATGCTTCACATGTGGAAAGAATGGGCACAAGTCGTATGAGTGTCCAGACAAAAAGAAAGAAGGAGGAGAATCTCACATCACCAAGGCACAGAGGCAGGATGTTGAGGCAGAAGATGTTGAAGGCGGAAGATCGTTGATGATGCGAAAAGCTCTTTTGACACCAGAGAAGGAGGTGGAGAGTTCAGTACAAAGGAACAAGATTTTTCGGACTACTTGCAAGACCAAGGATAGGGTATGCAAGGTCATTGTAGACAGTGGAAGCACAGATAATCTCATTTCAACTGAGATGGTAGAAAATCTGGAGCTAGAGATGATTGATCATCCGAGCCCATACAAAATTTTTTGGTTCCAGAAAGGACATCAGGTAACTGTCACTAAACAATGTTTAGTTGAATTCAAGATAGGAGGACATAATGATAAAATCTTGTGTGATGTTATTCCTATGGATGTTTGTCATCTATTGCTGGGTAGACCATGGAAATATGACAGGAATGTGATTCATGATGGAAGGATGAACACATACACCCTAGATAGGAATGGGAGAACTCACATGTTGCTTCCAATTAAGGATAATGAAGTGAAACCTGAAGAAAGTAACACTGTACTTCTCATGAGTGGGAAGGAACTTCTTACCGAGGTGAAGAAGAAGGAAGAACCGCAATTCATTGTGGTCAAGAAATGAAAGATTTTTTTAACCAGTACAAGAGTAGATGATTTACTAGAAGAGATTCAGGAACTGATGGAAGAGTTCACTGATATCGTAGTGGATGAATTACCTCGTTCGTTGCCACCGATCAGAAGTGTGAGTCATCATATTGATATCATACTAGGGGCCAGTTTACCGAAAAAAGCAGCGTACAGATTGACGCCGCAAGAGAATGAAGAGGTCAGAAGACAAGTCCAGGATTTGTTGGACAAAGGGTTGGTTAGAGAAAGCTGGAGTCCATGTGTTGTTCCAACAATACTCAGTCCGAAGAAAGATGGAGGCTGGAGGATGTGTACTGACTCGAGGGAGATCAATAAGATAAATATTAGGTACAGATTTCCATTGTCGAGGATGGATGATCTGATGGAATGCTTGAGTGGAGCAAAGTATTTTTCAAAGATTGATTTGAAAAGTGGTTATCACCAGATTCGCATGAGAGAAGGTGATGAATGGAAGATAGCATTCAAAACCAACGAAGGGTTGTATGAATGGCTTGTTATGACATTTGTGTTAACAAATGCGCCAAGTACCTTCATGAGGTTGATGAACGAAGTCCTGAGGGAGTTCATCGGTAAATTTTTCATTGTGTACTTGGATGACATACTGATTTTCAGTAAAACAGTGGCAGAGCATTTGAAGCATTTAGCTATAGTGATGAAGAGGCTACAACAAAAGAATCTGTTGATAAACATGAAGAAATATTCATTCATGAAGATGGAGCTCATTTATTTGGGATTTTTCATTTTTGCAGACAAATTGAGGATGGATCCAGATAAGGTGGAAGTGATCAAGAATTGGCCATCACCAAAGAATATCTTTGAGGTGAGAAGTTTTCATGGATTAGCTAGTTTCTATAGAAAATTCATTAAGAATTTCAGTGGAATTAGTGCAGCGATGATGGACAGAGTGAAGAAAAGACATAAATCATTTCACTGGACAAAAGAGGTTGAAAAGAGTTTCAGTTTGTTGAAACGGAAAATCACGGAGCAACCGCTTCTGGTGTTGCCAGATTTCCAAAAGACATTTCAAGTGAAATGCGATGCAAGCGAGTTTGCTATAGGAGCGGTCCTGATTCAAGAAGACAGACCGATAGCATACTTCAGCGAGAAGATGAATGAAGCGAATTTGAAGTACTCCACATATTATAAGGAGTTCTATGCCACTATTCAGGCATTGAAGAAGTGGAGGCACTACTTGATTCCCAAGGAATTTGTCCTATACAGTGATAACCATGCATTATAGTTTGTGACTCAACATGAGAAGTTGAATCAGAGACATGTAAAATGGGTTGAGTATATGCAGAATTTTACATTTGTGATTAAACATATTTCTGGTACTGCTAACAAAGTTGTTGATGCTTTGAGCAGGAAGTGTTTGTTGTTGCAGGAGTTCAAAGTCAAAAAATTAGGTTTTGATGATCTCAGGGACATGTATGCAGATGATCTAGATTCTAAGGAAGCGTATGAAGAAGCTGAGAATCCAGTTCTTAGAGATAGAAGCCAGTGGGAAGAATACATGATCCAGGAAGGATTGTTGTTTAAGGACAATAAATTGTGTATTCCAAAATGCTCCATGAGGGAGAATCTGCTGAAGGAGAAACATAGTGGAGGATTGGCAGGGCACTTTAGTCACGATAAGACATTCGCAAAGCTCAGTGAGTCATACTTTTGGCCAGGGATGCGATCAGAGGTCAAGAAATTCATGGACAGATGCAAGATTTGCCAGCATTCGAAAGGGAGGAGGCAGAATGCAGGGTTTTATCAACCATTGCCCATACTTGAGAAGCCATAGGATGAAATCAGCATGGATTTCATATTGGGATTGCCAAGGACGCAAAGAGGATTTGACTCAATATTTGTGGTGGTGAATAGATTTTCCAAAATGGCACATTTTATCCCATGTCAGAAAAACAGCAACGCAACACACACTGCAAGCCTGTTTTTCAAAGAAGTCATTCGACTTCACGGCTTACCGAGAAGCATAGTTTCGGATAGAGATACAAAGTTCGTAGGACACTTCTGGAGGACATTGTGGAAGAAGCTAGGGACTAACTTGTTGTTTAGTTCTGCTTATCATCCCTAGATGGATGGACAATCAGAAGTGGTGAACAGGAGTTTGGGAGACTTGCTGAGAAGCTTGGTGACAGAACACCACAACCAGTGGGACAATATATTACCATAGACAGAGTTTGCGTATAAAGACTCAGTGAACAGGAGCACAGGACAGAGTCCATTTCAGATTGTTTATGGCATGCAGATGAGAGGAATTTCTGAATTGAGGGATTCAGAATTGAATGGAACGAGGAGCGCCAGTGCAGAAGATTTCGTAGAGGCGATGAAGGAACTTCACAGCAAGGTGAAGGACAAATTGCAGAGTTCAATTCAGGAGTACAAGCGCAGAGCATATCAACATAGAAGAAAACTTCAATTTGAATTTGGTGACTTGATTCTGGCATATCTGAGAAAGGAAAGGTTCCTGAGAGGAACATATAACAAACTGAAGATTAAGAAAATCGGACCATGCAGGGTCTTGAGAAAATTTGGGGCAAATGCTTACGAGATTGAATTACCAGATGGGATCAAAATTTCTCCAATATTCAATATCTCATATTTGTACCCATATAAAGCCGAGGAAGCAGGAGCAGAAAATGAACAGTTGGAGGTTCAGTGGCGAAAACAGATGCCAGTTGTAGAAAAGCCGCAGATGGAGTGCATATTGGACAAGAGAGTGAGAAAAAAGGCCAGGAGGAACGAATACTTTGAGTATTTGGTCAAATGGAAAGGCCATCCAGTTGAAGATGCCAGCTGGGAGAACAAAATAGAGATACAGAGGCATGGACAGACTATGTGCGAGATCATGGACAGGAGCCCATGAAAATTTTCAAGCGAGGGAGTATGATGCAGGAGCATCGCCAACATCAAGCGAGTCAGCGTAGAGACATCAGACAACTGGACAAGCCCATCACACATTTTGAATTTCTCTTAAAGTTAAATGTGCCAAACATAAATGTGGCAATTAAATGGAGGTGCACTTGTTAAATGTAAATGGACCTTGAAAGATTCACTCTTGTCCTTAGTAGATGGAGGCATTTATGAAATTAAATGTAAGTAGGTAGAATTGAATGTGTAGATTAGACAGTTTTATAAGGAAAGTGGGAAACGGGATATAGACACCCTCACTTGTGTATTGTAACATTGTTATGAGCATGAACATTAGACAAGGAAGATCAAGATCCTGTAGAGAGCTATGTAAGAACACCCATGTATAGATTTTTTGAATTAATATAAAGAATTTGATTCAAATTCATGGCATCATGTTGTTCTCTGTGTATGTATGATGATTGATATGCTGATGAATGTTTACTTCCTACTATGCATTTTCTTTATATGCTGTGTATATGATTTCATGTTTTGAAATTGAAGTCTGAGAGGAAGTAGGAATGAGTTTCAATTGTTTTTCTGTCTATGTGAGAGATTTCCTGCAACGAGTGCAGTTGAAGTTGTCTGCAAGGAGTGCGTTGACAAAGGGTTTAGATAGTTATCTTTTGTTCTCATTCACGCAAAATTTCAGATTAGGCGCAGGAGCCATGAAAGGAGTGTGCAGACCAAGCGAAGTCTCAGAGTTGCAATTCTGAGCAAGGCATTGAGAGACTGTTGTTGCAGGTGTGTGCAGAGTCGAAGGGACTTCAACACTTGGAAGTAGTTGAAATTTTGCCACAAGGAGCACATGCAAGGGTTTTTCTGAAAGGACTTGAAGGTCGTGGAAAAGATTAGGAAGGATAAGGTCTTCGAACCCGTGGAAGGACAGTGTAGGTAAGTTGTGCCTGTAAGTGTTTCGAAGGTATCATAAGTTTGCGTGGAGGAAGACAAGTTGTGGAGGAACACTTAGTTCATGCGCAGATTCACAAAGGAAGAACAGACGGTCAGAATTCTCTAAGGAGAAATCACGAAATTCCGTGAGCCGTTAGATCTCACAGAGGAGCAGGGGAGATACCGCGAGTATTTCAGAAGGTTCTAAGCTCAGGAGGAGTAGGACTATAGATCCAAGTCACAAGGGTCGTTGGATTTACACGCAGATACTTGTATCGGGTTTTCGTGGGTGGAAGTCCCATAAACCTTGCAACGGGAATCACGATATTCTGAAACGCGAAGTCCCGAAATTTAAGAGGATTTGTGTGGGCCACGGAGGAGTCAATGAGTGGATAGGTGGTGCACTATTGGCACAGAGTCAACCTTCGTTGACTATTTCGGGGTTTCGTTGGGTAAAGGCCTGAACCCTTTGCATTAGGATTCACGATTTAGCGAAGTCCAAATTTTCGACGAAGTAGGAGGCGCTGAAAAGTCAATCATGCAAGAGCATCGGCGTTTCAGCGTATCAGGATTCGGGAGTCGAGGAGGCGAGTCACTCGACATTGTGATCGCCGAAATCGTGATAGGGAGAAGTCCAAAAGGGGAAAAAGGAAAAGGTCAACGTTGACTGTTGTCGGGTCTCAGAGATCCAAGGACAAAGGGCTAAACCAACAGATTCGCAAAGGCGTGAAATCCAATCTCCTAAGTACAAAGAGGGGATCCCATGAGGATTTGTTGTGGGTACAGATTTTTTGAAAGGAAAATAGAAGAATGTTTTGTAGTTCTTCGGGCCAACGAAGGGAGAAAGATCCTATTTTGACGTGG
The DNA here is from genome assembly GCA_009831015.1 of Picea engelmannii. Taxonomy (NCBI): domain Eukaryota; kingdom Viridiplantae; phylum Streptophyta; class Pinopsida; order Pinales; family Pinaceae; genus Picea; species Picea engelmannii. The sequence goes on along the minus strand of ML786156.1, from coordinate 1,156,234 downwards.
AACTTACGACCTGCGGGTTGTGGAGGGAGTGTGCGTCGACGTCACAACCCATGTGGGGAAGATTTCTACTGGGTGAAAGTACTGAAATGTAGCAAAGATGATAGTACTGCAAAGCCGAATGTGGGGATCCTATAGGAAAATGTCGGAGGATGTGACTGGGAGAGACAATTGATATTCAAAGGGAATGATTACATGTCATTGTCGATCATATACTTGAAGGGGTTGCACTGGGTTGTGATGATCAAGTACCTGCACACATTAAAATCAAATACCCAACGTGAACAATATCTGAAGATAAAGAACATATAACAGTTAATTGAATTTTGAACATGAGAATACGTACTTGGACGTGATGTGAGAAAAATAATCCCATGGGGCCAAGTATGGATGGTGACTCGGGGAGTGTGACTGTGTAGGTGGCGGGACACTGATCCCATGGTTGAAGACGGATTAGAAAATAGAGGCTCTGAGCTCCTGTAACTAACCATGGAAGTTTGGAAAAAGGGACTATATATAGTTGTGGGGCCCAAAATGCCACCTCATTTATACCTGCTACCATAGTGAGTTGACAAGAGGATTCTAGAGGAGATTTGGAGATTATAGGAGTTTGAGCTGACCGATCCAGGATTTTGAGAGCCGGGTTAGTGGTCTCATATTCCTTCATATTAGATAGGTTCTAATTTCTGGGTGGGGTCGTACGGATAGTCGTACTATGGGGGTTTTGTAGGGGTGGGCCCACTAATTCATAGGGGAAGGAACGATACCCATGTTGAGATGTGCACGTATAATTCCCTCTCCCACGCATGATGTGTGGTTGTGTTGAAGATAGTCATGCATGGAGGTGTGTGAGTGGGAAAAATAGGTGCGCATTTGGTGCGTGCCTCTTCAAATTATAGTTGTGCACTATGCGCAACTATTTTTCCAACCGCTGTGCATCAATGCGCAACTGTGTAGAGAAAAGGTGAGCATGCATGTGCACCTGTGGGTGCGACAGATGTGCATTGATGCACATTTGTTTCTTCGAAAATTGTGCATTGATGCATAACTATGCAAAGAACAAGCACGCATATGTGTGCGCCTATGGGGGGTGACACTCGCGCACTTAAGGAAAAGATGGGGATTGTGAAAAAAACTTGTATTTTTTTGGAGATTTTTTGTTGATGAATTATTATGGATGATCAAGTGTTTTTTGTGTGAATGCAAGTGATCAGTTCAACATGCCAATCCATTGGAGGGAAAGGGAATGGGAGCTCCTCCGGGAGGTGGTGAGAGATGAGTCAGGCATTCAGGGACCCTTGGCAACCTGTGGGATGCTCAAGTTCTTTGACTTCCCACTGATACGATCACAGGAGTACTTGCTTCAATGTCTAATTTTGTTGTGGAGCACTAATCTGCAGTGCTTCATTATTCGGGGGCAACAAATGACATTATTGGCTATGGAGGATGTCTATTTCTTGACGGGGCTCCCTCTTCAGGGAATGGCCCCACCTGTTGATCCCCAGTTGCTAGGGGATGTACACTTGGTAGATGTGGCATGGAGGTATTTTTTGGGGCCAAACATTATGTCAGATTCGGTCATCTGCATCAAGGCAATGGATGCGCTCTTGCATCAGTTCATAGAAACAATGATTGTGAGGATCTACGGATCCTTAGCGACTCAGCAGATCATTGGTGGTCAGCTGAGGAATATGGAGAGACTGTTGGATTGAGATATTTTCTCCCAGGGATTGTTGTYGCATGCCAAGATGGTGGGGCAGATTAACCGGTGTCGTATCTCTGAATATGGTGAGTTTTCCTTTGGGTCTATCTTGGTGGCGTGGTTTCTGGAGAGGGTTCCCATGTTGCGCCCTAGAGTGTTGTTGTCAGCGGTTGGGGCACGGGAGCCACGATTGAGGTGGTGGGCGTCGATTTTGGTATGGCATGGAGGGGGAGAGGGTGGCCATTATTTTACGGACAACTTATGGCATGTGTGGCACCATATGTCGTATATTATACTGCGGTTCCCATATGGTAGGATGGACTTGTGGCATGACCCAGATATGGTTTTGACTCTTGGAGAGGATTGGGACCAGAGAGGTATGTTGGAGTGTTTATGTCTGGTGATTTTGATAGTATAGCATATGTCATTATGTATGGATGGATTTTGATTCTATCTTTGTTTGTGTTTTTGCAGATGTGGGGCCGCAAGGCTGAGGGGTGGAGTTGGTTGGAGAGTTGGCTCATTCGGAGCCATTGATACCACCACGGGTAGAGTCGCAGGTGGGAGAGTGACATCGAAGGGAAGAGGCTAGTGCGAGGCCAGTAGATTATGCAAGAGCCGGAAGGAGGCGTATAATTGACGACCCAAGTGAAGGGCCATCGCATGTGCCTTAGGGAGAGGTCGGCGGGGGTTTAGAGGATTTTTTACAATGGTTGGAGGTGGTATTGCAGGGTGTGCTCGAGGTCATGTGGTCCCATATCTAGGATGAGAGAGTCATGGAGAAGTGTGTGGTTGGCCCTGCAGAGTTGTGTACCTTTATCCACAAAGAAGCTATAGTGGCACCAAAGATGATTGGGCGACTTCCCCCTATACCTAGAGGACCCCCAGCTAGTGGGGCACCTCCAGTAGATAGAGGACCTAGTGGTGGCACTCTAGAGGAACCATGAGTGCTATGTTGTATATTTTTGTATTTATATAGGCCTGTGAACCCATTTTGTATAGGGTACTGTGACACCAATTTTGTACCTATAGGGGTGAGGGGGGTTCACTTACCTATGGGCGATGTACATTTTGTACTTTTTTGTAAACATTGATGACACATTGATTGATATATATATATATATATAGGATATACATGTTTGGGATCTCTGTGATGTTTACATGTGATGATATTTGTGTTGTGTTTTTATGATGTCAATTCTATATGTTGTGATAGATGTTTTTGATGGTTTATGTATGTGTGATGGTGTCTTGATGTGATAAATGCCAATCTAATACTATGTTAGACATGTTATATGCTATTTGATTGAATTTTCATGGAATATGTGTAAATGTAGTTGAATCAAAATGTCAAGATAAGAGTCTAACTTGCAAGTATTTATGAAAGAGGCAAGGATTGCGGACACGGTACACATTGTTGAGCTACAGGACGACAAGCTAAGAATCTAATAAGACGCTAAGGTGACAAATGTGGTGGCGACTGGCCTCGGTGAGGAGGACATTGAAAGTTGTGTATTCTACTTGGTTTTTGGTTGTTGAGCCAAAACATATGTTGTTGGAGTGGAGCAGTTCATGTGAGCGGGTGTAGAGGGTCCAAGCGGCCGAAGAAAGACTTTGTGTATAACTTTTTAAGTACAACCCGTTGATGGGTTCTTTGAGAGGATATAATTTTCTAGATGCCAGGATGTACGTGCCTTTAGTGAGGCAATGTTGGACGATGTAGGGTCCATGCCATAATGACTCAAATTTCCCATGGCCAAATGTATCGTGCGCAATATCATATGCTAGGACGTGATCTCCTTCGTTGAATGAGGGAAGTTTGACATGGTGGTCAAAGGTAGATTTAGACCATTTTTTAGTTGCCTCATTATTCTGTAATGAAGATCGATGATCTTCATGCAGTGAATCTAAGTTCATCAAGCATTGCTCCATTGGAATAGTGTCAGGTAATAGTTCGATGGCAGTGCACAAGGTGGGAATTTCACACTCGATGGGGATGGTGGCTTCAATTCCATGGACGATATGGAATGGTGTAAAACCGGTTGCAGTTTTGACTGCCATGTGATAAGCCCATAATGCTGAAAAAAACATATGATGCCAGTTGGTATTATGTTTGTTGACAGTGTGTTGTAACATGGTTTTGAAGACTTTGTTAACAGCCTCGACCTATCCATTGTATTGAGGGTAGTATGGGGAGGCAAAATCGTGGGAGAAGCCTAATCTTGAGGAGAGTTCGATGAAGATCTCATTCTAAAAGTGTTTACCATGATCGGAGACTAACTATAGTGGGACTCCGAAGCGGGTAATGACATGAATGAAGAAAAATGTGATGCGATGTTAGCGGTATTGTTGAAGGTAGGAATGGCTACGGCCAATTTGGTAAAGTAATAGAATGTCATGAAAATGTACTTGTGTACATTTCTATATGGAGGGTTGCAAGTCATGAAGTCATGTACTTGTGTTATTTTCATCACTTGAATGAGAAAAAGAGGGGCACTTGCAAGTCTAGTTGGGCCTGCTAGATAGGACAGAGGTTAGTGTATGGATCAAACAATTCAATCACATGAAATAAAAAAACAACTAAGATAACAAAAAATAAATAAATAACTAAATAAATAAAACTAAAACGCATGAGGAAATTAGAACCAAAATTAATCAATTAAATTACCAATAATCATGCCACCAATGGAGAAGTATATTAGTGGGAAAACACCATAGAGAAAGGGGAAATTATGGATCCCCTCTTCCTCCTTGGGAGGGATCTTGAATCCCCTATGTGAGAGATCTTCTTACAAATGGTAAACTATAAAGAAAATGGTGAAGAAATCCAAGCTTATTCCCTCAAGAGATGAGGTGAATAGCTTAATGAGATGTTGCTAGTATGGTCCAAGAAGAAAAGAGGTTTATTTAAGGATAATAGAGGCACCATAACAATACAATGAGATTATTAAATTATTAGTGCACCCATGGCTTCTTTTTATAGCAAGTATTTGAGGCAATATCCAACAGGTCTTTAGTGTGAACAAGGGGCCCTTTAGGGAACCCTTAGGTCTTTGACCAACCCCCCATTCAGACTCATCTTTGATTTCAGGGTCAAATCAAGTTGGGAGCTGGTCCAAAAGTGGGTGAGGGTCCGAAAAGAACCATAAATGCATCTTTCATAGGTGTGCACTACTTTCCTCATACACAGTCGTGCATCCGGTGTAGGTGCACTTTTCTAGAATTTTTGGCCTGCGCACATGTGTGTGCTTCCTTTAGTGTTTCAGCGCATGTCAATTTTTGGATCAGTTGTATAGTTCGTGCCTTTTGGAAATGCATTTTTGGGGCTGCTGGTGAACTAATAGGTGTTTGGAGATGTTGTATTCCTGTAACCATTTGCGGATGAAATTTCAGTGATAACAATAATGAAATGTTGATTGGATGAGATAAAGCCTCTTATATATCGTAAACGAAAAACTTAGGTCAAACGTTAATGAATACATCGATTTATGTGTAAAAAGGATCAAAGTACAAGGTACCGATTTCTATAGTCTTTGTAGCCTGGAGGCAGGGACTAATAATAGTAGTTACCAAATCATATATTTATTATTAATAATTTATGTTTGTTATAAAGAAATGATTAGTATAAAAATAATAGCAATTACCAAATCATATATTTATTATTATTCATTTGTTGAATTAACCCTTTTTACCATGCTAAGTTAATGAGGTTATGCAATTTTGTTCTTTCTAAAAAGATAATGTTATTATCTTCATTTGAAGTATAACACTTTTTATCAAGTTAAATTAAGGAAGTTATTTTATTTCATATTTTCTAAATAAAGAGTATTATCATTTTCATTTAAAGTCTTATCTAACATAACTTTCTCTACAAAATTATAATGTTAATTCTGTCTAATCAACAACCTATACTCAACTTGCCAAGTCCCTCTATATTTAGTGTACACCATTAAACATTTTTAAATTCATTAACATTGCCAAGTCCAATGCTAATTTTGTCTAATCAGCAACCTCTACTCAACTTTCCAAGTCCCTCTATATTTAGTGTACACCATTAAACATTTTTTAATTCATTAACATTTTATGGATTAATTACAATATGAATCTTATATACTCCAAAGTCCTCCTCTATTTTGTATACACTGGATTACTATCAAACACTAGATTAGTATCAAACCATAAGTTAAACCCATCATATTCCTCTCTATTGAAATTCAAATTGATTTATTTCAAGTTCGAGATGATTTATTTCAAGTTGAGGGATTTCCATAATAGCCTTGGTTTCCTAAACATGTTCATACTTGTAAAAACAATTTCAAAGAAACTAGGGAAATTTATTATAAAAAGTTTTTCATAAATGGTAGGAGGGTGAAGCATATGAAATTTCAAATTCATCCCTTACAAATGAAAAAAAATAGAATAGATTGATACCTTTCTAGGATGCTCATAGAATTTAAGTATGTTTGAAGGTTATACAATATATCAAAATTATTTCAGTTTTCTCTGGAAATAAGTTGAGTTATGAAACATTCGGCTATAGACCAGGGGAAGATATTCCCCCAGAAGGAATTGTATTGGATATCTCTTGCAACCGGGTCCTTGGTCTATTTCAAAATTCTTCTACTTATGATGGATGGAATCACATTCATCTTGTAATTGGTGTTGTCCCTGTCTCTGCTATGCTAGGATCTCCATTCTTGTGACTATGCTAGGATTTGCAAGGTCTAAATTGACTATATCATCTCATCGTATTGTTCTTCTTGTAACTCATGTCTCAATCATGCTACCCCTGCCCGACGCCTTGCCATAACCAAATGCATGTTGATGTATTCTACACAGAGTAGTCTTGTGTCTCCTTTATTTAGAAGAAAATATTTAGGACGCTTCTTCGAGTTATTCTTCCAAAATTGATCCCAGGATGGTGCTCTTAATATGTACTCATTGCATGCGGGAGGCATAACCCATGCCACAAGGAAAATTATTTCCATCAAATCCATGTATCCTGAGTGAATTTCACATGCTCTTAGCATATGAAAAGGGTGAGTGGAGCAGGCCTTGTTCTTATTGATTATTTGCAAGGTGAGATATGGTGACGTAATATCCCGTTGATCGAGTACTATAACCCTAAATCACAAGGCTAGAAAAACTCAATGAAATGATTGTATCCTTCCTGAGACGAACTTAACACATTCATAATTTATTAAGGGACATTGAATTTTCCTATTATGAGGGAAAATAATCTGAGTACAACCCAAGTCTTCCATGTGAGAGGTGTTGTGACCTTTATAATTAGTGGCATTTTTTACCCGTGGCATGATTCCATTTCCATGGGAAGTGGTGGAATTTCACCTTGAGATCCTTCTTTATGACTATTTCCTTTGATCTTATTATATATCATGGAATAGGGATTGTGAAGGAACAATCACTGACCCTTAGTGTTTCTATCAGGTCCTTTAATGCTTGATTTTATTATGCCTTTGCAATGGTGTTATTGTGGTGAAGAATGTGGAGAGGGACAAAGGGATGGAGAGCCTCCATGTCAGAGAGTATTCATCTAAAAATGGATGCAATTTTTATTGGTAACATTTGTTTCCTCAAATGGTTTATGATTACCATGGAATACCATAGAATTGAGAGTGGTTTTATTCCTTCTTTTCAAATCAGCTTTAGCCCTTGGAGAAGATCATATTACTCTGCTTGGTGGTTGGTTTCTTTCTCTAAAGTCCAAGACAAAATTAACTTAAAACTTCCTCCCGGGGTGAAGATAACACCACCCTCTCCTGTCGCCCCATGGTTTTTCTTTGGATGCTCCACCAAAACATAAAATGTGCAACGATTGTGAATGTTTCCAGTCTTCAAATTCATGTTCTGATATATGTAGATTCCAAGAACCATTATGAGCTTGGGGTATTTTTGTTATGAGGGTATCGTCTTGCTTGTAGTTTTGGGTGGGAATTTTTTTTTTGTGTCGTATCTCCTCCTCTACATTCAATTGTTGTTTTTCAGGCCATTTTTGTTGCTTCTTGATAAGTTGTTCTGCCAACAGACCCAGACTCTTTGAATCTACCACCATTAGGGGAGAGAGATTTTCAGAAATTATTTTTTGATTTCTAGCAAACCATATTTTCCATGCAACATATTTAGGAACAGATAAAAAGGAGGCTTTGGAGGTTTCTTTTTTTTAGGGATCCCTAGTATGATTATTACTATTTGTTGAAAATATGGTTGAGCTTCAATGGCCATATGATAAGATCATAGAGAGTTTGGAGAACCAGATACCACACCTCCTTGGTGAATGGATAGTCCAGAAATAAATGTTTGCTAGTTTCTTATGAACTACGACATAGGGCACACCAGTATCATCCATTGAATCCTCTTTTCTGCAAATTTCCCCTTGTTATAATTTTGTTATGCACAAGCGTCCAAAAAAATATGTTTATTTTGGGTAGTCCATCCATATTCCAAATTTTTTTCCACACTAATGATATAGGAGGTAAGTTAACCTAGGCCAAGAGAGAGGTATAACCGTCCTTGACTAAGTAATTACTATCTCCCCAATCACAAGATTCCTTATCCTTTATATGAGTTGGAGTGCAACCTACCAATCCCTGAAAGAGGTCAAGAAAGAGATCTTGAAGGTGGGGGGGCAGATCCAGAATMTTCCATCCCACCCAAGATCCTGAGGGGAACCACTTAGAGATATGAAATAAAGTGGTGATGTCATGCCTCTAGCACCAATCTCGTATGGGAGATAGATTATGATTAAGCAGAAAARAATGATTACCCATGATTTTGTCTTCCCACAAGAGAACATTATTCCCATTTCCCATAATCTGGGTGGCCTTACTCTAGAAAGGAGGTATGGATKCTTTCAACAACTTCCATATTGGGGAACTAAATGTGAAGGTTGGAGGGTAGTCTAGACATTATAATTTGTATCTAACCAAATATTTATGTGTGATAAATCTCTTCCACCAATCTCGATTTCCTTACACCARTATYGATAKTAGTTTTTCCCCAAGCTCCAAGTTAGATATCATTGGATATAGGATTCCCAATCCTCCATGTGTTTTAGGATCCTTGACCACATTCCAATTCACTAGATGAATTGTCTTAGAATTATCCTTTCCTCCAACCCAAAGGAATTTTCTGATTTATTGTGCAAAAGATGTTTTTACATGAGAGGGGGGAATAAGGGAAGAGAGGAAATATTTGATGAGGATTACTCTTCCTATGGGTTTTAGCCATTCAAAGCCCCATTGAGCTAGTTTGATCTTCATTTTCTCCATTATCGGTGACTAGGATGATCGAGGGAGAGATGAGAGGAATATGGGGATACCCAAGTTCTTGAATGACTAGTGGTTCTCCAGTATTGGGAACTCAAGCACATATGAAATCCTGTATGTCGTTCTGGAGTTTATATTCCACACATATACTTGGATTTTCTGTTGATTGATTTTTCCTCCTAAGGCCTTCATGAATTCCTCCAAAATCTCTTGGAATCTTTTTGCAATGATAGGGGAGGTACCGCCAAGGAGAAGTGTATCATCTGAAAATTGGGAATGATAAATCCTTCTGGCCCCTTAGGATAGTTTGATTCCTGGGATAATTTTTTCCACTCTCTCTTTTTTCAATTTCCGACTTAGGGATTATTCCATGATGATGAATAAAATAGAAGAGAGGAGAATCCTTTCCTAATACCCATAGATAGTTAGAAAAAAATTGTTGGGTGACCATTGACCTCTGGGGAGATCCATGGGTCCCCTACACAAGAATAAATCCATGCTATAATTTTTTCCCAAATCCAAATTTGGTCAAAATGGAAAGAAGAAAATTGTGTCGAACTCAGTCGAAAGCATTGGCCATATCTAGTTTAATGATCATCTCTTTATCTCCATGCTCCTCATTGGAATTTATATCTTCTTGAACCAACAATATATTATTTATCATTTGACTATTTCCCACAACTACACCTTGATTTGGAGAGATTAATTTGGGCAGCCAAGGCTTGATTCTCTACATAGTGATTTTTGAAATTATTTTGTAAGAGACATTACAAAGGGAGATTGGACAGAATAACTTGAAAGAGGAAGGATTGAATTATTTGGGGATTAGGGCTAGGAAGAAGGAGTTTTTTTTCCCCTCCATCCTAGCATATTTTTGGACATACTGGATCATACAGACCAAGTCTTTTTTTATCATGTTTCAAAAGAGGAGATAGAAATGAACTATGAAACCATTTGGTCCCAAGGCCTTATTTGGGTCCAATTTTTCTAATACCCCAATAATATTTGTTTTTGTTACTAGATGGATGAGATTCGCATTATCTGTCTTGCTAATTATTTGGGGTATGTTTTGAAAGAGGTTTTCCTGAGCCTCAATATCCTCATATCCATCTTCTTGATATAGTTGCTCAAGATTATCCTTAGCTATTATATTTATTTGGTTGTGTCCCTTGATACAAGTCCAATCCTCATACTTGATCTCCGTTATTCTATGTTTTCAAGTTTTGGCTCTAGCTTGGAGGTGAATTTTTTTTTTGTTTTGGTCCCTTGCCTAATGTCATAGACTCCTTGATTTTAACCTCTATTTTTATTCTTCATGCCTTAGCATTTTTTGGTACTCCACAAAGTTATGTTTCTCTTCCATAAGCTCGGTCGTTGTGTTGGGGGTTGATTCCATAGAGATTCAAATTTCCTCCAATCTCCTAACCAACTCTATTGCTACTTTCTTCTCTTTTTCTTATTTATATTTCACCCAACCCCAAATGAGCCTCTTAGTGTCTTTCAATTTTTTCGCCCAAATATGAACCGAGGACCCAAAAACCCAATAGCTCCAGAAAGGGAAGATTAATTCCATAAAGGAAGGGTCTTCATCCCAGGAGGGGTTAAACCGGAAAGGGATTGGCCCAAGATATTCAGAATGAGTCAATTACAAGGTAATAGGGTGGTGATCAAACCCATC
>ML786156.1:1120504-1144288 GCA_009831015.1 Picea engelmannii | reverse complement strand
ACATATATATATATATATATATATATATATATTGTGCAACATCCGATATATGACTTTCCACAAACAGTTTCCATGCACTACATTAAGTAAACCTTTGTCAACACATTAATAATCCAAGTACACAAATAATGGAAGTGAAAACATTTGGCATCCTTTATTATGAATGGATATTGAAAACACAACAATAGTAGAATTCTGATGGAATCTATAGTAGCTTTAGAAAATGCTACAACTCAAACAAAAGCCTGTAATGATGCCAACATATGATGTAAATTTATCCAAGGCTCTCCTATCCCTACACGGTCTATGCTAGAACTGTATATTCTACAAATGACGATCCAGTCCCACTATAAACTTCAAGGATGTTGGCCCTCGACCAAGTTTTGGAGACCCTTGGTAGTGTTTGACCACTTTTTGGGACTTCCACAGGATGGTCGAAGACGAAGCGCCTAGGCAAAGAAAAGATCGTGGGATCTCGCCCCCTTTTATGTGATTTTTAGGTTTAGGGTTTATGTAATAGGTATGGGATGTTGGTCCATGGGTTTACCCATGTTAGGCCTCTTTTGTAATGTATAAATAGGGAGCTAAGTAATGTAAGAAGTAGAAGTGGATGTGTGTGGCTTAGTGAAAGTATTTGTAATCGGCTTTGTGCATATTGTGTGTTAAGACTTGCAAATCTAAGTGCAAGTGATTGTAAAATGATTTGTTCATAGAGTATGTAGAGGCTCTGTGCTTGGACCTAACTCAGAGAAGGAAGATATGGAGAGGTGCGCGCATATCTCCTGCCCTATGCAGAGTTGGCTTCGTGGATCTATGCATGTAATAAGATTGGAAGAAGCTAATAAAGAAGAAGAATAAGAGTTTGTGGACGTAGCCCCACGTTGGGGGTGAACCACGTATATCTTGTGTTGTGGTTGCTTTGTGCGATGTGGTTGACATGTTATTGATGTGATCTATTCTTAGTGCTATAATATTTATGTATGCTAGATGCATCTGATGTAGTATCTTAGTGCCTTATATGTGAATGAATACTAGATCTACTTTGATTTTATGTGTTGAATGGTTAGATGTGCTTAGATCTTGATGAATATTGCATTGTTCTGTAATTAGGGTTTAACCTGCGATGTGAATAAGGTTTAAAGACTAATGCATATTATTGGCTAAGTGCTTTGTTAAATTGTTGTAATCATAGATTTGTTTCCCAGCTAGGTTGTAGACACTTGAGTCCTACAACCTCGTTGCCTCTACCTTGGGTGAGACTTCATCTTCTCCATGGGTGTTGCCAAAAGGGCTAGTAGTTAGGGTTTTTTTGGTGCGTTGTTGAAGCATTGAACCCTGGATCTGCCCCTGTACCAACAAATGGTTCCGTTGTCAGGACTCGAAACTGTGATTGCTAGGAACTGAAGAAAAGAGAAATCTCTGTGCATAGATCTGTTGTTGTAGTGTGCATTATTATACTTGACTTGTGAATATTTGTTCTAAGAAGGAAATCATATCTAAAGAAAAGAGGTAAGATCTTAAATCTTTGTGCTCTAATAAAGGTAAGATAAGTGGAAATTTTTGTTTGGAAAGAATGGATATAGGTATGTTTCATAGATTTCGCACTAGTCTGAAAACTAGGTCACAACTAGAAGAAAGAGGATTTGACATGAATAGATCTAACCAAGTTAATGAAGGATATGTTATTCCTATGCATATAAATAATTTTTGGACTAACAAGTAGATGCAGGATCCTAGAAATAATTTTGTGCAGGTCCATCACTATGATCCCAGTGCACAGTACAGAAAAGGTTGGGGATTGTTTAAGAGAAAGAGAGGATTGAATCTTTGTTATAGTTGCAGAAGACCGGAACATCTTTCTAAGGAATTCCCTGGTACAGGTCCTAGTTGTATTTTTTGTAAAGTTGTTCATCATGAGGTTTTGGATTGTCCTAGAATGATTGCTAAAGTTGAAAGGATGAACATGAAACAAGAAAACCATGAAGAAGGTTAAGAGACTAAGAATATACTATAACTCTAGTAAGAATCAGAGGCTATATTATTACAGATGAAAGAAACACTGAATGATCACAGAGACATCAGTTTACCAGAGATCTTAAAAGAGAAATAGTGCATAGAAACAAGAATAGGAGACTTCGACATAGATTGTGTATTGGATGCAGAAATACAGGTGAACATTATGCTAGAAAGTACTTGGGAAATTTTGGGAAATCCTACTATGATTCCTTCATTGGGAAGAATAGGATTATTTAAAGGAAAGATGATAACCCTATGTGGAAGAATTACTCATGTATCTATGAGTGCTCATGGAACATCGACAGAAGAAGAATTCAAGGTCATTAAGTTTGTTGAGAACAATGCCTCTTTTGCACTATTGTTAGGAAGGACTTGGATTGAGAGAGATCAGATCCGAAGGAAAGAAGAAGAGGACGCTATAGAACAGAAAAGAAAAAAGAACTAAGGAATTTCATGGCTAGGAGAATAACACGCTTAATAGAAGAACAGGAGGAAAATTTGAAGCTACTGAGGGCTAGAGACCTGGCTATTGAAGTTGAAAGAACACAAGAAGGCTTAAAAAACTTATCCATGCAGAAGAGAAGAAAACCTACTCCATAAATAGTAAGAGAAGAAGTATTACCCTCAAACCCTATGAAAGACCCTCAACAATGTGAAGTTACTATGCTAAGAGAATATAAGAACAAGAATGGAAATAGGAATCCAGAGAAACAGATCATAGGGAAGAAAGCAAGAAAGATCAATAAGAAGAAAGCAAAGCTACAAAAATTACAGGATATTCTAGAGAGGACTTCAAAGAAGGAAGGATTGAATAACTTGAACCTCACCGGAATAGCAGAATAACATAGACTGACACTTCGCCACGAAGAATAAATATGACCATTGGAGGCATCCCGACCATTAAAACAACGCTCAAGAACGACTAGAAACACAATTATTGCTAGAAATATCTCCATTGGACCATTGGAATTGCACCATAATAGATGGAATAAGAGACATCTGAGAGCCAAGTGGGGAAGATTGTTGAATCCATTCAACAACTTCAAGCAAGAGTAGAAGAACTATAATTGCAAGCAGTGTCGAGCACTCTACAGGAAGTGCGAGATTAGAGGGAAGAAACTTCCCTTAGTGCAGTCGAAAGAATCAAGGAATTGGCGTTAGAATGCAAGAAACTCAATAACTGAAGTGCACAGACCTATGAGCGCCTTGCAGAGGACCTAGAACTAATAAAATTAGAAGCACAACTTCAGCAAGAAAATCATCAAGCATTGATAGTTAAAGCGCAATTGAAACTACTTTCAGCGGTTCAGAAGATGAAAAGGTCATAGGAACAACGCACAATTCAGTAGAAGGTCCATGCCATCCAGAGTAGAGTCATGGAAGTGACTGAAAGACTCCAAAGGGTACAGGACGAAGCCTGCACACTTTTTGAGGAGATCAAGGGACAAGGTGAAAATATGGAACAAGTGGTCACCACAGTGGAACAACACTTGGAAGGACCTGTCACCAAGACAGCCATTCAGGAGTTCTTCGAGTAGGAGGCTCTGGCGAAGTAGCAAGTTGAGGCAACTCGAGCCAAGATTGAGGCCTTCGAAGAAAAATTTCCCAAATCAGAGTGACTCGGGACGAATCACAAGTTAGTGTTGGGGACCTGTTGGCCCTCAACCAAGTTTTGGAGACCCTTGGTCGTGTTTCACCACATTTTGGGACTTTCATAGACTAGTCGAAGATGGAGTGCCCAGGCGAAGCAGATATTGTGTGATATCGCCCCCTTTTATGGGATTTTTATGTTTAGGTTTTATGTAACGAGTATGGGATGTCGGTCCATGGGTTTACCCATGCTTAGGCATATTTTTTAATGTATAAATAGGGAGTTGAGCAATGTAATAAGTAGTAGTGGATGTGTGTGGCTTAGTGCAAGTGTTTTTAATCGGATTTGTGCATACTGTGTGTTAATACTTTTAGAGATAAGTGAAAGTGATTGTAAAAGGCTTTGTGCACAGACTGTGTAGAGGCTCTGTGCTTGGACCTAACTCGGGGAAGGAGGATATGGTGAGGTGCGTGCATATATCATGTCCTATACGGAGTAGGCTTCATGGCTCTATGCATGTAAGAATATTGGAAGAAGCTAATAAAGAAGAAGAAGAAGAGTTGGTGCACGTAGCCCCACATTGGGGGTGAACCACATATATCATGTGTTCTGGTTGATTTGTGTGATGTGGCTGACATGTTATTGATGTGATCTATGCTTAGTGTTGTAATATTTACGTATGCTAGATGCATATGATGTAGTATCTTAGTGCCTTATATGTGAATGAATACTAGATCTACTTTGATGTTATGTGTTGAATGGTTAGATGTGCTTAAATATTGATGAATATTGTGTTGTTCTATAATTAGGGTTTAACCTGCAATGTGAATAAGGCTTAAATATTAATGCATATTATCTACTAAGTGCTTTGTTAAAGTGTTGTAATCATAGATCTGTGTCCCATCTAGGTTGTAGACACTTGAATCCTACAAACCCCCTGCCTCTACCTCAGGTGAGACATCATCTTCTTTGTAGGTGTTGCCGAAAGGGCCAGTAATTAGGGTTCTTTTGGTGCATTGTTGAAGTGTTGAAACCTGGGTCTTCCCCTGTGCCAACAACATATCTTACCCAAATTGTATTATTGCAACCCCAACGCCTTACATAGATCCTCGCGGGATGATATTGGGAAACAAGTGAGGCCTCACAGGTCCTCTTGTCTGCAATCATCGAGGATGCCTCTTGAAACCATCCTATAGAAACCTTTAGTATACATAGGTCCTCACATGATAAGTATGGACGTCTAGCAGGGCCTCACGGGATACTCATCCTCAACTTACGGGTATGTCTCAAATGTGCCTTCCCAAAACCCTCTTAGTACCTACAAAATATGGGAATGACCTATGTCGGCAAGCCTCACAAATATCCTACACAATCTGATCTTCCTCCAACTGAAAGAAAAACCCAAAATGAGACTCCAATGGAAACCATGGATGAATTTCCCTCTTGCCTAGCTAGGTTGGATATTGCACCACTGAAACTAGACTGCAATAGTGGAAGGGATTTTCTAAAACCCAATTAAACAACGGCTCCAACAACACTTCAAAATGAGAAATGAAATCATAATTACAAAGTGAAGGATTACCCCTCTATTTGTTCTTCCTTCGGGCCTTCTAGATATTTCCCCTTTTTTACCATATCAAACCCTTCCTTATTTTCTCTCCAATTTTCATTTAAACAAAATTATTTTATTTATATTTAATGTCACTTTATAATTTTCCATCGTTTAACCCATTAACACTAAATAAATCTCCATGACTCTTTTTTTTTTCTATTCATTATAGCTTATGGGAGTCGTATAGGCTACTAATTCATCCTTCGTCGTGATCAATTGGAAGGGGACATTACAATCCTCCATTATCAATATTGCTTGTCCTCAAGCAACTCAAACTAGGATGTTGTAAGATTTTTTCTCCTTCCCAAGTAGCATCCTAAGTGGGAAAATATATCCATATGATCAAGTGCTATTGAATGAATATGCTCCTCATCCTCTACTCCCTAACATCAACAATCCTCTCGGGAGTCAGAACCAACTTCCCTTCCTCATCTAGTGGAGGAATATCTGTCGAAGAGGTAAGATGTTGTCCCAATTCCTTCTTGAGGCAAGATACATGGAATATATTGAGGATCATGCTACCCTTTGATAGCTCCAACTCATATTCTACCTCTCCAACTCTCCTAATCACTCTATAGGGTCCATAAAAACATGACTTCTTATTCTTTACAACACTCTTTATCAAGGACAACTATTTGTAAGGTTGT
This sequence comes from Picea engelmannii, assembly GCA_009831015.1. Lineage (NCBI taxonomy): Eukaryota > Viridiplantae > Streptophyta > Pinopsida > Pinales > Pinaceae > Picea > Picea engelmannii. Next base: position 1,138,422 of record ML786156.1, on the reverse strand, counting down.
AATGTGAGAAATAATAAGTCCCCAACCTCAAACATGCTCTCTACCCTATTCCTATATGCATACATCTTCTGTTGATTCTGAGCAGCCTGCAAATTATCCTTCAGGACTCTTAAAATGTTCTAGATTTCCTGCAACCAATCTTTGGCTTTGGGGGCTCTTCTCTCCCCAAACTCCAAATCCAAAAATGACTGGGCATTGTAACCATACAATTCCCTGACTGGGATCATCCCAATGGACATGCGATGAGTGGTGTTGTATCAATCCTCCTCGATATCCAACCAGTTTATCCATGCCCTCTTCTGCCATGACACATAGTTCCTAAGGTACCCCTCAATCCACTTGTTTACTATCTCTTTATGCCCTCTTGTCTAGGGGTGATAGTTGGCACTAGGTGTCAACTCTGTCCTAGATAACCTAAATAGATACTGCAAAAAAGCGACGAGAAACCTATTATCATGGTCACTAACTATATTCCTCAAAATACCATGTAGTATGAACACCTCCATAAATAATATGTCCGCTACCTAAGATGTGTTGTACTATATAGGAATAGAAAAGAAGTGTTCATATTTGGTCAACCTTTCCATTACCAAATAGATATAGTCCCTACCATGTACCTTCAGAAACCTTGTAATAAATTCCATGGAAATTATATCCCAGTTCTACTTTGGAATCGATAATGGTTGAAGAAATCATACAGGATGCGTAATATCTATCTCTTTATGTTGGCACATCATGCACTCACTCACGTGTTGAAGTACGTCCTCCTTGAGACCCTTCAAAGAGAATGTCTCCCTCACCTTCTTGTTGGTCTTCAAATACCTTAGATTCCCAACCAGTGGTGTATCATGTACTTCCCTCAAAATAGTATCCTTGAATGTGGACTCAAGGACAAGATAGATCATGTATTTGTAGTAGATGATGTCATCTACTACCCTGTACCTTTCATCCTGAATAATTCCCTCCATCATATCACAAGAGAATATGTTCTTGGAGTACTCCACCAAGAGAATGGAATTCCAATATGTGAAGATCGTTTTCATGGAGAAGGATGTAGGTCTCTTGGATAGGGCATCATCAAAGGTGTTCTTCTTCCCCTTTACATAATCAGTGTCAAAAGCATATCCCTACACTGTATTCACCCATTTTTGTTGCCTCTCATTTAGGTCCCACTACTCTAAGAAATATCTTATACTGTTATGTTTAGTTCTAACCACAAAGTGTTCTCCCACTAGGTATTTTATGAACTTGTCTAGTGCATGCATGATGGAAAACATATCAATATCATAGATCAGATAGATCCTACATGTTCCCCTCAACAACCTTCTCTCAAAATATATCGGGTGTTTCTTTTGCATCAACACTACTCCTATCCCCTCACTGGATGTGTCACACTCCAGGACAAAAGGCTATGTGAAGTTTGGAAGTGCTAATACTGGGAAAGTTCTCATCACCCTCTTCATTATGTCAAATGTTACCTGTGCGTCCTATGACCATCATAATTCCCCCTTCTTGGAGAGGTGTGTCAATGGCACAACCAATTGTGAAAACCCTTTAACAAAGCGTCGGTAATAGTTGCATATTCCAAAGAATCCTTACATCTATGTGAGTGATCTAGGGGCTCTTGATGTACCTTTAATCCCTCAACACTAATCACATTCCCTAGATAAAGGATCTCTTTCAAACCAAACTTTCACTTTGTCTCCATGGAAAAAATCAATTGCTCCTCCATAATGGTGAGAATATTTTCCACATGCTTCAAATGTTCCTCCCATGTCCTGTTGTAAATCAAAATATCGTCAAAGAACACCAGTAAGAATTTCCTCAACTACTTGTTGAATATGTGGTTCATACATGACTCTAAAGTAGTGGGTGTATTAGTCATATTGAAGGGCATGACTAGAAACTCGTAGTGTCCATAGTGACATCTGAAGTTTCTCTTTTGGATGTCCTACTCTCTTACCTGAATCTGATGGTATCCCAATCAAAGATCAATCTTCGAGAAGTACATCACCCCATGAAAATCATCTATAAACTCCTCGATCCTGGGTATCAGGTACCTTTTCTTTATGGTCTTCTTGTTCAACCCTTTTTAGTTGATGCACATTCTCATTGTTGCATCCTTCTTCTTCACCAGTACCATAGAAAAAGAAAAGGGACTAGAACTAGGCCTGATGTGCCCCATGGCCTTCTCTATTTCATTCTTGAACTTATTTAGATGCATGTATTGGGTGGTAATCATGGGATTCAACCCTTATTCTACCTTAATGACATGCTCAAACCCCTTATCAAGTTGTCTCCCTGTTGGTAATGGTCCAAGCACTATGTCATGATTTCCAAGGAATGCCTGGATGTCTATATGGTAGTGTTGGTGATGTTGTGATGACTTCTCCATGGTAATCAAACATTCTACTATGCCATCCATGTTCCTGTGTCTGAAAAAGGCCTCCATGTGTTGGTTAGATACGATCCTAGGGGAGCCTATTGACATGCCTCTTAGGATGTCTTGTTGTCCACCTATGTCCTTGAGATCCATCCTCATGTATTTATAGTTCATGTGGATAGCACCCAACGAGTACAACCACTGAACTCCTAGCACCGCATGGGTGTCCAAAAAATCTATGAAATAAAATTCATCGATCAACGTATAGTTTCCCAATGTTACTTTCAATCCCTTGATTGGCCCCACCATCAATTAGTGTCATAACCCTGTTCCCCTGCAAACTTCCTCTAACCCTGAAGGTGTAATATTTGGGGACCCATGAAATTCTGACAATGGTCACTTTCTTGAATCTGTTCTGCAACTACTTTTTGTCTACACTTTCAAGAATCTGTGGTGGCTCTGCCTGGCCACTTCTTTGTCCACTATCCTATATGTGAGTTGAATCATCCTCATCGTCAATCTCCTCATCAGAAAGTACCTCTATGTAATGTACTTTCCCTTTTCCCATACATCGGTGACCCGACTACCAAGGTTATTTGCAACTATAGAAAATCTTCTTCCTCCTCAGTTCTCTCCAAGTCTCCTCATCCATCCTCTCCTTCCCCATCCATTTATTCTAGTGAAGCTTGGTCGCTTGAACCTTCTATGGAATAAATGGTTTCACTAGTGCCTTTTTGGATGTTTTTTATGTCATATACTAAGTCTTCATGATGGAATACTATAGTTTTGGTGGTCTAAATTCCTTCACCCAACCTATCAGGGATTTATCTAGACCCTCTGGGAACAACATCACCAATATATGCTTAGAGATATCGGTTACCATGACTTCCATCCTCTAGAATTTTGTGATGTATGTATTGGGTGTAGCTATCTAATTCAACTGTGCCAACTCCCTGAGGTGGATCTCAGGATTATTCCTATCAAACCTATCCATCAATCTCTGGGTGAAATCCTGATATGATGTGATGTTGGAATTCCCCAGTGTTACCAACCCATGGTACCACCATTCATGAGATTATCCCTCTAAGTGTAGGGGACAAACATGATTTCCTCTGACTCTGTCATATGTTTAAGCTGGAAGTAAGTGTCCAACTTTTTCACCCATGCTTTGGTTGTTCTCTTATAATATTCTTCAAAAGGTGGAATGGTCAACCTACCCACCTTGTGCATAATATCAAAGTTTTGTTGATTCCTCACTGCTTTGTTCCACTCCCTATGCCTATTTCTCTTCTTGAAGTTGTAGAAGTTGTGATACGACACGACCTCCAAAATATCTTCCTCCAACACCTGATACTCTCTGTAGGTGGAGGTAACATCAAGCTACTAATCTAGTTGCTCCTGTATTCTTGTATCCTTCTCTACAAGGAATTGTGGTAATAGGGGCCTATGAATCGTTTTTCTCTCGCTCTGAGCTAGGGTATGGGTATTTCTACCCTATGCATGAGTCCTACCTCCTCTATGGATTCCCTCTAAATGGTTCCCATTGGAACCTCCATGATTTTGGTTCATCTAGTTGTTGGTAATGAACTGTGTGAGGAACTACATGAATTTTCACTATTTAGTGGACATTTGTTGTTTCCCCTATACTAGGGACTCTAATAGTTGTAGAGTCATGTCCCCACCATGGTCTCCCATGTTCCCTTCTACTTCTACTTCTTTTCAAGACTTTGATCCTGGGATGTGTTGTCTCCTATGCCCTCTAGATTTTCTTGTCATCAATGCCATAAGAAATCACAAGCTCGAAAGACCACCATCTCTTATAACATTCTAATATCCCATAATATGCTAGGCAACGATTTTAGTGTTTTAATGTACAAATTATAATGTTGTTGGTGTGGTACCTTTGTTAAACAGTTTGTAATCATATATATATTATGGAAAATATGATATATGACTTTCCACAAATAGTTTGCGTGCATTGCATTAAGTAAAACTCTGTCAACACATTACTAATCCAAGTACACAAATAATGGAAGTGAAAAAATTTGGCATCCTTTATTATGAATGGATACTGAAAAAAAAACAACAATAGACCTCTAATGGTTGTTATGGAAACTTCAACAAACACTACAATTCAAACAAAAACATGGAATGATGACAAGAGATGATGTCAACTACTTCAAGGCTCTTCTAACCCTACACGGTCTGCTCCAACACTGTCTGTTATGAAAACAAATCCAGTCCCAGTGTAACCTTCATGGATCTGACCCAAATTGGCCTGTTGCAACCCCAAATCCTTACAGAGATCCTCATGGGATGAGGTTGGGTGAAATTAGAGGCCTCATGGATCCCCTTGCATGCAATCAACAAGGATTCCTCCCAAAAATCTCTTGTAGAAACCTTCAGTATTCATAGGTCCTTGCGGGACAAGGATGGGTGTCTTGTGGGGTATCATGGGATACTCATCTTCAACCTACAGGGATTTCTCAGACATTATTTCCCGAAACCTTCCTAGTACCTGCAAAATCTAGGAATGACCTCTGCTGGCAAGCCTCACAAATATCCTACATAATCTGATCTTCCTCCAATTGAAAGAAAACCCCAAAATGAGACTCCAATGGAAACCATGGATGGATTCACTTTTTCCTAGCTATGGTGGAAATTTCACCACTAGGACTAGACTGCAATGGTGGAAGGGTTTTTCTAAACCCCAACAAAACAATGGCTCCAAGAGCACTCCAAAATGAGAAATCAAATCATAATGCCAAAGTGAAGGATTAACCCTCTATTTATTATTCCTCTGGGCCTTCTAGATATTTCCCCTTTTCGACCAAATCAAACCCTTCCTTATTTTCTCTCCAATTTCATTGAAACAAAATCATTTTGTTTTTATTTAATGCCACTTTATAATTTTCCATCTTTTTAACCCATTGACACTAAATAAATATTTGTGACTCCCTTTTTTTTTCTGTTGATTATAGCCTACAAAAGTTGTATAGCCTACTAAGTCATCCTCCATCATGATCAATTGGAATGGGGAATTACAAGGGAGGTGGGTCAAAGAAAATTACAACCAATAAGAGTGGCTTGACCAATATTTTAAATGGAACATTTGTGAGTTCCAAAGGGTACAAACACTGCTAGAGGCCCCTTTCCATCTCACTTCCAGAGTTGTGCTTGATTTACAAATAGTTTTTTAGTCTTGAAGGACATATGCTTCCTTCATTTTCATCTCCTATAATAGAAGGATATGAAGGGATTTTTTCCTTACCAGGATTTAGAATAATTCCTTTTCTTTTCCACTTCCCAGACCTCTACAGTTCCAGGAGATGATTTTCATCATTTAGATGAGGATTTTGGGTTCCCCCCTTTAGGGGGAATCGAGCCACTCTGACTTCTCAAAGTTTTGGGTTCATTCTTTGTGTGTCCATATAACGTGATCATTTTTACAAGATCTATCTATTGATTATTTGGGTTTGTTTTCATTGATGTCAACACTTGAAGAAAGTCTGGTAGCAAATTTCGATAGCACAAAGTTTTGGGTAATGGTCCTAAGTTTGTTTGATGGATAATGGTATGCGTTTTGATATATTTGTAGGTAAGACTATTCCATATGGATATTACATGTAATTCCATTTTCAATGGTATGTGGAACGTCACATAACTCCTCACGGTTAGAGAGTTATGGCCATGTGAAGTTGGAGAAAGGTTTGGGTAATGGAACCAAGTTTGTTGATGGATAATGGTATGATTTTTGATATATTTGCATGTAATAATATTCTATATGGATAGTACATGTCATGCCATTTTCGGTGGCATGTGTAGAGTCACATAAACCCTCACAGTTAGAGAATTATGGCCATGTGAAGTTGGAGAACCCTCATGAGTCATCTAGAAGCCCCAAAAGGTCAAAGTAGTCAAAGTGTTTTAAGAGATTTTGGAAGGTAAATAATAAAGTGAAGTGATGATTGTACTATAAGTCAAGGTGAGTACAAAATAAATTATTTAAATAATAAATTTAATGGATAAATTACTAAGTGGACAAGTGGTTAGAAGTGGGTTAGCCCTAAAATAAGGAAAGTGATTTAAGATGGTTAGAAGGTAACCCCTTGAGGTAAAGTGAAGCGATGAGTGTACTATAAGTCAAATTGGATACAAAATAAATTATTCAAATAATAAATTTGATGGATAAATTACTAAGTGTACAAATGGTTAGAAGTGGGCTAACCCTAAAATAAGGAAAGTGAGTTAAGATGGTTAAAAGGTAACCCCTTGAGGAAGCTACATGAAAGTATAAATAAGAGGCAAGACTCTCTCATTTTTATCAAAATTGAGAATATTGAATATATTCAAGTGACTGAGATAAGCAAAGGATATCTAAGATGAATTTCAGAGGGAAGGTAAGGTTGAAATTCAAGGGAGGATAAATTATTTTGATGATGCTTTCTAAGGTATGTTATTTACAGGTCATCTCACCATTTTCTCAATAATTTTTTTTTCTAGAATGATTCAGATCATGAAATTGGGATGATGTTGAGGAAACATATCCAAGTAGTTGTGATAAAAATTTAATCTTGTGGGTCATTGTATTTTTGGAGTTACACTCCGTGGAAAATTGGGTTTGTGGCTAGTCCTTAAACTAGTCTAAAACATGTGTTTCGGGTAAAAACATCATAACTTATTCATAACAGATCCAAATTCAGTGAGACCAAAAGTATTGGTTAGATTACAATCATTATTATGTTTTGTACCATTTTAATATATACACAACAAATATTTTGTGCGGGACATTCTCTACAAGTTCGATCTCTAGAATAAGCCATAATTCAACAAGGTATGCCATTTTTGCTATAACGCCTTTTCTGAGAGGTTCAAAGTAGTGAAATATAGAGGAATTGAAAAAAGACAGTGAAGAACATTGTGTACCATTTCTAGATCTTTATTCATTACAGGTACATAGTTATGATTATTGCAAGTTAGGTTTTTTGACTTATCCAAAATAAGTCATGTGAGACTAAAGTAAAGTTTGATAAAATGCTAGTCTATTGTTGTTAAAGTTAAGGAAGGATTTCAGGTATGTGATCATATACACCAAGTCTATTACAGAGTTACAAATCATATTTGTATCATGAAATTGATGAGGGATTTTGGTTGAGGTATGTTACAGATACATGTTTTATAATTGTGAGGTTGTGGCACATGGTTTGACGTAATGGTTTATGGTATTTGGTTATGGATAGTGTGATGTATTTCTAGAGAAATTTTGATGGTTATAATGGTATATGTATTTGGTATATGGTTGATTTACATGTTGGGTACATGGTTGAGACATGTAGTCGATGATTTGGCACATACATGAGTTGTATAGTTGATGATGTTGTTACATCTTGATGAGTCATAGTTTATGTGTATTTGATGCATCATTGGTACATATTTGGTGCATGGTTGATGCACTCGTTGATACAGGTGGATATCGGTGGTCACCCACCTTTTCTGGCTGGCTCAAAACAGTTTTCTGGCAATTTTGGCAATTTACTATTTTTAGTAGTTTTTAACTTCCGAGGCCATTTTGAGGGCCCAAATGAAGGTTTTTCAATATAGAGGTTCTCAATTATAGAAAAATGCATGATTGATCCCCTAAAATTAATCTCCTCTATGATACCTTTCCAACTAGCTATCATACACCTAAAACAAAGATCGTATGCAAAATTTATGACCCCGAGAAGTTGATGTACTAACTTACCCAAACGGGGCCCACATGACTTTTGGCGCTTCATCTCCTAGGGTTAGGTTTTTGGATGTCTAGGGTTTTTGGCATTCCTGTTTATTGTAAAAAATGCCTTAAGAGCCTCATTGTAATCATCTTCTTACGAATGTGAGTAGCCATCACATCTCTTCTCAGAGATAAGCTGCCACCATTCTAGCAAGTCTTTCACTCTATATTTTTACAGTCTCTGTACATTTCTTTCATTAATAGAAATAATGTATTACTGTATATCTATGTTTATGGTTTCATCTCTAATACATTTTTTTTATATTATTGAATATATGTGATATCTCTGTGCATTTATTTATTATATCTCCTCTCTCATTTCGTGCCAAAAATAATCTAGATTAGTGGTATCAGAGCAGGTTGTTCTTAATCATTTTTTCAGTGCATGTCCCCGACAAGGTACAAGTATAGAAAGTTGGGTCTCAATCTTGTCTCTCTTGAGGAAAATCTCTCTCACACACCCAACAAACCCTCAATGGCGGAAGAAAAGAAAAACAACGGAGCAAATGATCCTATAAGTTTGTTGCTTGAGAAAGCTCTTATGCGACAGAGGGATGAAATGATGGAGAATTTTTCCCAAATCCTTCAATGCCTCCCGATAGCATTAGGCACATCTTCATCAAGCGGCCACTTTGGAGGCACCTTGCCTTTTAAGGTAAAGTTCAATCTTGATATTCCTATATTTGAAGGTCGGATAGAAGTGGATGCCCTAGATAAATGGTTAATCTGTTAGAAGGTTATTTCTCTATTCACAATTTTTTTGATAGAGAAAATATCATCTCCATGCTCCTTAAGGCTCTCCGCCATGTCAAACATTGGTGGGAAACTTACTGGGAGCAGAGTTCCATAGAGGAGTCTGGAATATATGGGGTCGATCCCACTTGAGATGTTTTTGTGGATGTGGTAAAGGAACAATATTACCCTCTTGGAAACTATGAGGACCAGTACATGAGATGGACCACACTGCAGCAAGAGAGGGGGCAAGCCATTTCAAAGTTCACCAACACCTTCCATACCTTGCGCACTAAGATGGGTATCAAAGACTTCGAACAACATTTGGTTCTGAAATACCGTGGGGCTCTACACAAATACATCCAAACTGAAATGGATTTTCTAGACATCTCATCACTCTGTGTTGCTTATCGATATGCAGTTAAAATTGAGCATAAATTTAAGCACTAGGACAAACAAGATTTCAGGTATGAAAATATGCAACAAACAAAGTATGACAAAGACGGCCCTAACAAACAGTCTCTCAAAAACTAGTCCAAGGCACATGAAAAGAAGGGTCATGGGAAGACAAAGAAGGACACTGTAAAATGGTGTGATTTCCACAAAATCCCCTAGCACAACACTGATGAATGTCCCTCAAAACAGTCATTGTTGTCTGAGATCAAAGACAAGGAGCTGAACCCTGATTCAAAATATGATTTTGAAAATACTAGTAAAGGACAGATCATTGACGCAGACCCCACTTATATTGTCACGATCGTAGAAATTCAACCAGAAGAACCAATAGATCCTGAAGAGGGGGAGAACCTTTTTCATTCACAGATGTGGGTGAAGGGGACCCCATTGCCTTTTATTGTTGATAGTGGAAGCTAGAAGAACCTCATCTCAGTAGAGGTCGTCAAACAGTTGGGAACGTCGACAACACCACACCCATAGCCATACAACATTTGGTGGCTTCGACAAGGATGAGATCTCCGTGTCAGCCAACACTGTCAATTTTCATACAACATCCAACCCTTCAAGGATGGGGTATTATGTGATGTTTATGATTCTCGACCCCATAGTGTTAGTGTTATTTTGGGGGGTCATCTCTACAGAATACCAGAGGCAGTGTAACACACCCACTATGGGGGCTAGAATTTTTTGGCTTTCCTTCCTTTTTAAAGTCCCTCATAGAACCGTGGTTATGCCCATAGTCCTTACAGAGGATGCACTTCCACTATCACGATCCGAGGAGTCATGATACAAGCATTCCCCGTGCTCTCTTGTCTTTCGAAAGACCGAAACTCGAAGCAAGTCTAGCTACTTATCGAGACTAACAACAACCAGGAAAAAGTCCTGGTACTCCACCCATCGGGATTTCGCATACTGGGATTTTGGGATGTGCGACGACAGGAGGTCTCGCGCCTGGGTCTCCCAGGAGCCGAAAATCTGAAACCTGTATGTATATATATATATATATATATATATTACTTAGCCTATTTCGGGGCTTCTCCATTCAGTTTTTCACAAAATGAGATGTCAAGGGGCTCATGCCCTTCGATACCCTAGGAGATGAAACTCCGAAGCATCAAGATTTCGCGTGTTATGCCACATCGAGACTTTCTCCATTGAGATTTCGCATCTAGTGGATATAAGGAATGAAATCTGTCCTTTGGGGATCTCGAGTATCGAAACACCGAAACACCAAAGGATATAAGTACCAAGCCATTTTGGCATCTCACCTATCAGGATTTCACGTTATGCGAGAACAAGAAGTCTCGCTCCTAGGTTTCCCGGGAGCTGAAACTTCGGGTCATCAAAAATCATCCACGCTAGTCCGAGTCGGGGTTTCACAAATCGGGATTTTGAGACTAGCGCATACAAGGGAAACTTACCCTTGGGTATTCCGGGTGCCAAAACATTGACCCAAGGGACACTATGCCATATCGGTATTTTGCAAGTCGGGATTTTGCGATAAGCGAAGACAAGGAAATGGATCCTTGGGATTTCTGGGTGTCGAAACCCCAAAAATCAAGACTTGTCCATACTTTGGCCAAATCGGGTTTCGTAGTTCAGGATTTCGCAACTGGTGGTTATAAGGGAGCTTACCTTTGGGTATCCTGGTTCCTGAAATATCGAACACCAAATACTTATCCGTACTGGTCAAATTTGGGGTTTCGTAAATCAAGGTTTCACAAGTCGCGAGGACAAGGGTTCTTACCCTTTGGTATCTCGGATGCTGAAACGTCGAAATGTTCACCGACAGCCATGTGTAATCTACAGTTAGATGGTCCAGGCATTCTTATGGGTATTGGGATCGACGGTCCCGATTTCTTCGTTACTTGCAAAGGTTAAAAAGGGGTCGATGCATTAATGCTTGTGTTCCTTCATCCAATTTAATGGTCGTGACAGACCTTAGATCCTTCTGAAAGGATCTCATTCATGCATTTAGCAAAAGGAAGGGTATTCTAGGTACTGAACCACCGAAATGTCCTAATTCATCTACATGCTATCATTTTGGGGTTTTGCAAGTCAGGATTTTGGGACTTGCGAGTACAAGGGTACTCGCACTTAGGTACCTCGGGTGCCGAAACACCGAAATGTTCTAACCCATCCACACGCTGTCATTTTGGGATTTCACGAGTTGGGGCTTCGGGACTTGCGAGTACAAGGGAACTCGCACTTAGGTACCCCGAGTGTCGAAACACCGAAATGTCGAGGTCTAAGAGGACCATTCTCTCTCGTTCATGGTTTTAAGACTCACACCATAAAATCCTCCAGCAGATTCTTGGGTAAACTTTCAAAAAGGGTGTCTGTGGGGAGATCTATCCAAGGAATTACTTGAGACAAATAAGGGAAATAATTTCCTGAGAACAGACTTGAAAACTAAATCCGTTCAATATATATATATATATATATATATATATATATATATATATATATATATATATATATATATACATAAGCCATATGTGGTCTTTCCAATATAAGCATGCAGCCACCATTTCTGATCAAAACACCATACATACAGTCTTATACTGAAACCATTCATAATTGCACAATTCATGAGCATACATGTTATAATATTTAATTCAAGATACAAGATATAACACTTGTCAGAAAAACACTAGGTTTGATGCAACTACTGATAGGGGTGCTCGTTTTCCACCCAAACATAGGCTCAGTGATTCCGAATGGATTTACCACTAGCCACCCCCGAGATTAGACCACGATTCTATGAGACTGAGTCTCTGTTCATCAGAAGTCAAGAACAAAGGTTACTCTCCTTCTTCTCTACTCATCAGTCACTCTCCGTAATTTTTACAGAGTTCTTTTGAATTTTCCCTCTTGGGATCTTTGTTGTGTCTGCCTTCCTTTACAAACCTCTTTCCTTTCCTTTTTTCCTTGCGAGATTGCATGTGGCATGATATTCCTCATGGTGTTCAGGCTTGAGGATTCTATGGATGGGTAGTTCACCCCCCCCATCCCTCATTAACTCATGAGGATCCCCTACCTACCAACCCGGTGAGTCATTTAATTAGGGGCCAACGAGCCGCTCTTGGTTCTTCGGGCCATTGAAGACCAAATACGGTGTTGATTCAGTGGAAGTTAATGCCACCATTCCAGGTGCCTTCCACCACCTTTCTTCAACCGTCGTGGTCTCTTTTTAATCACATCCCCCTCCCAACAGTCCTACAACATATATATTCATAATATTATTTACATTCATCGACCTTTTATACAAAGGTCTATCAAATCACACATTCACATCTTTGAGTTTGCCATAGTCTTTGGCCAGTATAGTTATTTTTACAGGCTAGGAGAAACAGGGTGTTACAATTCCCTCCCCCTTAAAGGAAGATCGTCCTCGATGTTCTATTTACCAATATGACATATATGTATAGAGGTAAACAAAATCGTATATGCATGTTTCATGGCATCGTCCATTTCCCATGTAGCCTCATCTGGGCCAAAATGTTTCCACTGCACCTTGACTTGTACAATGGTTCGGTTCTGGAGTGGGGTTTCCTTTCTGTCCAGTATGCATTGAGGTTCTAGTAGGAATTCTCCCTCTGGTTCCACCTGGATCATAGACCAATCAATTATATGATTAGCGTCATGTACATATTTCTTTAATAATGAAACATGGAAAACATTATGTTCTTTTACTGTGGGAGGAAGTGATAGCCTATAGGCTACAGGTCCCACTCTATCTAGAACCTCAAAGGGTCCACAATATTGAGGTGCCAACTTGGCACAGGCTCACATTTTCAGGGAACTCTTCCTGGGCCTAACTTTGAGATATACATGGTCTCCCATCTTGAACTCTCTTGGAGTTCTCTTTTGGTCTGCATAACTTTTTTGTCAGTTCTGAGTGACCTTGGTGTTTTTTTTTATCTCAGTCACTTGTTGTTCCATTTATTTCAACATGTCGGGTCCAAAATAAATTATGTTTACGGGATTAATCCAATTGACTGGAGTTTTACACGACCTACCATAGAGGAATTTGAAGGGACTCATCTTTAAGGATGATTGGTAGTCATTGTTGTAGGCGAATTCCACCAGTGGCAGGTAGTCTTCCCACTTCTTGGGTTGATGCATTACATGCATCCTTAACATGTCCTCTAATATTTGGTTTACTCTTTCCATCTGTCTGTTAGTTTGAGGGTGATAGGCAGTGCTAAACAAGAACTTGGTCTCTAAAACAGCCATTAGTGATTTCCAAAAGTTGGAGGTAAATTCTGTGTCTCTGTCAGACACGATCTCTTTTGGCATACCATGCAGTCTGAATATCTCCTTCATGAATAGTTGGGCGATGTCTATTGCCTTGCAAGTCGACTTGACGGGGATGAAATGAGCATACTTTCTCAATTTATCCACCACAACCATAATGGCATCATTCTGTTTGGTCGAGGTTGGTAACCCAGTGATGAAATCCATGGAGATGGTTTCCCATTTCCATTCTGGGATTGGTAAAGGTTGCAATAAACCTGTTGGGTGTCGGTTTTTTTCTTTAACCTATTGGCACTCTATGCATTTGGCTAAGTACTCGGCTATGTCTTTCTTCAACCCAGGCTAGTAGAATTGTTTCCTGGTGGTCGTGATCATCTTTTGGTATCCTGGATGACCAGTATAGGGTCTTTTATGTAGTTCATCCAGTATGAACCTATTCAAGTCGTCACAATTTGGAATGTACAATCTGTTTCGGTAAGTGAGCAGACCTCCTTCGGTCATCTAGTAGCATTCATATTTTATTCCTTTGGTCTCTTTCTACAGGTATAAGGTCATGGTCTGGATGAAGGAATCTATTTCTTGTGCATTTCTGACTCTTTCCTTGACATTCGTCTTACAGGTGCTCACTGCTGCCAGGTGAATCGTTTTCATACTTCGACTAAGGGCATCGACCACCCTATTTTCTTTTCCTTTAATGTGTTTGATTTCAAAATCAAACTTTCTAAGGAGGGCCATCCACCTATCTTGTCTGAAATTGAGCTTCAGTTGGTCAAACAAATATCGAAATCCATAGTGGTATGTCATAAGTACAAATTTCCTCCCTAGGAGGTAATGTCTCCACATTTTTAAGGCGTCTACTATGGCGGCCAGCTCTAGATCATGAGTCACATATTTGACTTCATGTTCATTCAATTGTCGGGATTCATAGTAGACCACATTTCCTCCTTGCATAAGGACTCCTCCGAGCCCTTTCTTACAGGCATCTGTGCACACGAGGAAATCAACTTCGGGATCAACAATATTCAGCACGGGTGCGTGGGTCAGTATATGTTTCAGGGTTTGAAATCTTTCTTCACATTTCTGTGTCCACATGAATTTTGTTCCCTTTTTCTGGAGGGCAGTGATTGGACAACCAATATTGGAGAATCATTTTATAAATCTCCTATAGTATCCTGCTAATCCCATAAAGGATATGATATCCGAAACATCCTTTGGGGTAGACCATTCCATGATAGACCTGATCTTGTTAGCGTCTACTGCTACTCCTTCCGATAAAACATGACCCAAGTAATGTATTTTCTTATGGAAGAAGTCACACTTGTTGAATTTGGCATAGAGCTGATGCTCTCTTAGCACTTGCAACACCAGCCTAAGATGCTCTTCATGCTCTTCTCTATTCTTGGAATAAATTAATATATCATCAATAAAAACCAACACAAATTTGTCTAGGAATTTGCTGAGTACATTGCTTATCAAGCACATGAAAGTGGCAGGGGCATTGGTTAACCCGAGTGGCACTACCACAAACTCATAGTGAACATACCTCATCCGGAAGGTAGTTTTATGGATGTATTCACCCTTGATTCGGACTTGATGGTATCCTGACCTCCAGTCAATTTTTGAGAAAATAGACGCACCTCCCAATTGATCGAACAAGTCATCGATCTTGGGCAAGGGGTACTTGTTCTTTATGGTTACCTTATTGAGTAGTCTATAGTCTACACACAGTCTAAGGGTATTGTCCTTCTTTTTCACAAACAGGACCGGTGCTCCCCATGGAGACACACTGGTCTGGATATATCCCTTATCCATCATTTCTCTTAATTTCAATTTGAGTTCAACTAACTCAGGTGTGCTCATCCTGTAGGGTTTCCTAGACACCGACACCTCTCCTGGTGCAAGTTCTATCGAGAAGTCAATCTCCCTTCTCAGAGGTAGACCCGATACCTCTTCTGGAAACACATCTCTGTATTCTCTTAGGGTAGGGTGGTCTTTGAGGCTTGGTTTGTCACCTTCAATTGTTTTCAACACCTGTATTGCATATAGGGGACATCCTTTTCGACAATACTTTCTCATTTGCAGAGCTGATATTTGTCTCACCGAGATAGGTTTTCAGATCCCTTGAAGGGTTATCCTTTTTCCTTCTTTACTTACACATTCTAAGGTTTTATGGTAACAATCCAATCGGGCTTTAAGGGCAGCTAGAAATTCCATACCAATCAACAGATCATATGATCCCAGCGGTAATATGTTAAGGGTTGCTTGGGTGGGGAATTCACCCAACATTAATTGGCAAGCTAGTATGACCTCTGCTACCCTTCTTTTGGTGCCAGTGATTAACTGTACCAACCATGGCTTGGTATGCTTATGTGGCTATAATTTACACTTATCAATAGTCTTAGGGGCTATATAACTCAAATTTAAACCAGGTTCAATCAGAATAGACACTAGTTGTATGGAAATCATACCTTCTATTTCCACCATTGAAGCTTGGTGGTCGGCTTGGTTATTATCCAAGGCTGCATAAATTTGTGGCACACTCCTGGCCACATCATTAATGGTGGTAGCTTCCTAGATGTTGTAAATTCTCTGACTATTCTATTGTCGATGTGGACAGTCTCTTAGTAAATGTTATTCTCCACAACCCCAACATTTCAAAGGTTTTCTCTTTGGGTTATCAGTCTTCACTGGTACGGATCCAGACGTTTTGTTTCCACCCAAGGAGGGAAAGTTATGCTGGTGTACACTCTGGGCTAGGAAGCTCATCCTTGGGTTCTTATTATAGTTCTTAAATCTTGGGGATTTAATCCCCTTTTTCTGGAATCCCAAACTATTCTTTTGTTTCCATCCTTCGCGAGGTTATGTCCTATGTCCAAATTGTTCATGACAATATGTTGCCTTTCGGATAGTGCCTTCTAGGGTATTTTTCTCATCAAATTCAATTATGTTCCGGTAGTATTTAGGTAGTCTGTTGATGAAGCATTGCACCATTGCCTTTTCTTCTTTTATATAAGGTACATACCTCAAAAAATCGAGGAATTTGTTGATGTATTCTTCTATAGTGAGTTGCCCCAGTTTGAGTTCATAAAATTCTTTAGTCTTCTCGTCGAAATATTTTTCCGACAGATGCTTCTTCTAGAAGTATTTATCAAACCATTCCCAAGACAGGTCCTCTTCACGAACCCCTTTCACATTCTTAAGGTCTTCCCACCAAATGGAATCCTTTTCTTTCAATTTGAAGGTGGCCACTCGAGCCTTCAAATTTTCTAAAAATTCATGGACTCTAAAATACTTCTTTATTCCAAGAAGCCAAGCCTATGCTTCCTATCCCTTCTTTATTTATCTGTCAAAGGAGGGTGGTTTGGATTTTCTGAATTCTTCGAATTTATGACCCTTGGAAAGCTTTCACTTCTTCTATTTTCTTCGGGAATAGGAACTAGTTCTGCTGCTAGAAGAGCACTCTGAATCGCCAGCTTCCTTCTCAGAGGAATCGTCCAACGCTTGTCCTTTACCTATGGGGTGGACCTTTCTTGAGGTTATCCTCTTAGTGTGGCCACTGATATGTCCATGTTTCTATATCTCAAGTTCATGCTGCATTTGTCTTTGTAGTAAAGCTGCATTAATTTTTGTTTGCTTCTCTTGTTCTTTCATCATCCTCTCATTGTCAGCCTTGCAGCTTTGTAATTCGACCATGAGGCTCCTCACAGTCTCAGCTAGATCTGGAGGGGTCTCTACTGCCCTTATTTCTCCAGACTCTTCGTCTCTATTGTGGGATCCTTCCCCCACCTCTTGGTGAGTCACCATTCTATGCGTCTGTAATTTCCTACGGTTGATCGTCCGCTGGGGTGCAAAAGACAAGCGTTGGTTGTTAGTCAATATTTATATACATTTATAACCCGCGCATAATTCATATTTATTTCACATGCATACACACAATCGGGGTTTTCATTTTTAACTTTGACCTTGGATTAAGAGAGTTAAGATAGAGGGTTACTCCTTTTAGGAGTGCTTCGAATGGAGTCTCTGTGCAACTCGTTCATGAGCCCAAGCAGGCCAAGTGCTGTAACCATGCTCTGATACCAATTTGTAACACACCCACTACGAGGGCTAGAAATTTTGGGCTTTCCTTCCTTTTTAAAGTCCCTCATAGAACTATGGTTATGCCCACAGTCCTTACAGAGGAGGCACTTCCACTATCGCGATCCGGGGAGTCGTGATACAAGCATTCCCCGTGCTCTCTTGTCTTTCAAAAGATCGAAACCCGAAACAGGTCTAGCCGCTTATCGATATTAACAACAACCTGGAACAAGTCCT
>ML786156.1:1060523-1118246 GCA_009831015.1 Picea engelmannii | reverse complement strand
ACTAAGTCTCTATTCGTCAAAAGTCGAGAACGAAGGTTACTCTCCTTCTTCTCTACTCATCATTCACTCTCTGTAATTTTTACAAAGTTCTTTTGATTTTTCCCTCTTACGATCTCTGTTGCGTCTTCCCCCCTTTCCACACCTCTTTCCTTGCCTTTTTTCCTTGCAAGATTGCATGTGGCATGATATTCCTCGTGGTGGTTAGGCCCAAGGATTCTATGGATGGGAAGTTCACCCCCCCCATCCCTCATTAACTCATAAGGAGCCCCTACCTACCAACCTGGCGAGTCATTTAATTCAGGGCCAGCGAGCCGCTCTTGGTTCTTCGAGCCAGTGAAGACCAAATACGGTGTTGGTTCGATGGAAGTTAACACCACCATTCCAGGTGCCTTCCACCACCTTTCTTCAACCATCGTGGTCTCTTTTTCAGCACATCCCCCTCCCAACGGTCCTGCAACATATATATTCATAATATTATTTACATTCGTTGACCTTTTATACAAAGTTCTATCAAATCACACATTCACATCTTTGAGTTTTCCATAGTCCTTGGCCAGTATAGTAATTTTTACATACTGGGGGAAACAGGGTGTTACAGGTAGTTCCAACTATTTTTCCACCTAAAAAGTGTCGAAAGGTAGTATCTCATACTGCAAAATTCATCTTCTTCACAATCTGTTCAAAAGGGGAACAGACGGACACTGCAACCACTACAGCCTTGCCCCCTTCACCTTCTATCCAACAGAAGTAGGTCGAAAAGGTTGCAACAAAGAGAAAATATTTCTTCTACACACTTTCCTCTCATGTAGCTCGACTTTTTGAACAACCTCATCTTCAACAAGTTCATGACAGACTTCCACAAACTAAGCAACACGACTTCTCCAACAATACAAGCAATACAAGCAGCTCACCAAGATGCAGATTCGGCAAACGCTTTTCCCTCTCCCCCGGGAAATCAACACAATGGAAACTATTTCTTCCTAAGGAGAGAGTATTGATACAACTAGATATCAGTGTCCATCCACCTTTACCGACTGGCTCAAAATAGTTTTCTGGCAATTTTGGCAATTTAATATTTTTAGCATTTTTTAACTTCCGGGGCCATTTTGAGGGCCTAAATGAAGGTTTTTTGAGATATAGGTTTTAAATTATATATCAAGACATAATTTATCCCCCAATATGAATCTCCTCAATGATACCTTTCCAACGAGCTATCATACGCCTAAAACGGAGATCGTATGCAAAAATTATGACCCTGGGAAGTTGCTGTAGTAACTTATCCAAACGGGGCCCACATGACTTTTGGCGCTTCATCACCTAGGGTTAGGTTTTTGGATGTATAGGGTTTTTTGAATTTCTGTTTATTATAAAAAAGGCCTTCAGAGCCTCATTGTAATCATCTTCTTGCGAATGCAAGTAACCGTCAGATCTCTTCTCAGAGATAAGCTTCCACCATTCTAGTGACTCTTTCACTCTGTATTTTTACAGTCTCTGTACATTTTTTTCATGAATAGAAATCGTGTATTACTATATATATATATGTTTATGGTTGAATATATGATACATTTAAGTTATATTATTGGATATCTTTGATATCTCTGTGCATTTCTTTATTATATCTCTGCTCTCATTTTGTGCCGAAAATCATCTGGATCACTCATTGATGGTACAGGTTGGTGCATGGTTGATGCACTTGTTTATGGTACATGATGATTACAAGTTGAGGTACAGGTTGGTGCATGGTTGATTCACTTGTTTATGGTACAAGATGATTACAGGTTGTTTGGTACAGGTAGGTGCATGGTTGATGCACTTGTTTATGGTACAGATTGATTACAAGTTGATTGGTACAAATTTACAACAGTATATATCACAGTGATAGCGTGACAGTGGTTCAATCATTCTACTTATATTTTAGGCCGATTGTATGGGGCAACGACATGTGGTTGTAGCCACCTTCTAGTTGTATCCAGAGAACATAGGGGGTTGTAGCCACCTTCTAGTTGTATCCAGAGAACATAGGGGGTTGTAGCCTCCTTCTGGTTGTAGCCAGAGAATTGAGGAGTTGGAGCTTCCCTCATGTTGTAGCTTGAGAAACTAGGGGGTTGGAGCCTCCTTCTAGTTGCAGCTAGAAAACAAAGGAAGTTAGTGCTTCCAATGAATGTAATTCTTAAAGACATATAATAAAAAATATTTTGTAGTTTTCTCCCACTTTGGGTTTCCACGTAAAACACTCTTGTACTATGTATGGGTATGATTGTTCATTTGTTCATTTTTTATTTACTCTACAACTATTGGATGATAATTCTACATTGATATAAAACTTGCATTTGATAGTGAAAAAGGATTAAATTTCTCTATTACTGATTCACCCCCCCTCTCAGTAATTCAACAATTGGTATCAGAGTGAGGTTCCTTCAGGAAACAATTTAACCATTGGAAGGAGATCATGGATTATTTTGAGAATGGACTACCAATGTTTAATGGTTAGAATGGTTTAAAGTATGAGATGTGGAGAAGAAGTATGAAAGTATTTTTACAAGCACATGGGCATTATATTTGGCTATCAATTGTTACATGATATGATAGTTCGAAAAAGGAAAAAGACTGCAGCCAAGAAGGAATTGAAGAAGAATAACAAAATAGCAATGGATTTCATCTGGGAAGGAATACCTAATCCTGTAAGAAAAATGGTTGGTAAATTTTCATCAGTCAAAGAACTTTGGGATAAGTTACATGACATATATTCTTCACCCATCACAAATTCAAAAAATGCCAAAGAAGATGCAAATACAGATCAAGAAGAATTATGTTCACCATGTCAAACAAATTCAAAAGATGAAAATTACATAATCACCAGAGGTATGTTGCTTTTATTTAATTGTGAAAAACATGGACATCTTGAAATAAAATTCCATGAAGGAAATGAGACAGAAAAACTAATTGAAAAGGAAGACAATTATGAAGCAGAATTGACTAGTTCTTTAGATGAACTAAGAGAAGAAAATAAGTCACACAAGAAAGAACTGATGAAACAAAAGGAAAGTGTTTACATTTTTTAAGAATCCCAACAAGTCATCGAGAACTTAATAACTCATCTAGAAGAAGCCAGAAAGATCGAAGAACATTTTGAATATCAAAAGAAGTATTTGGAATCCAACATAGCAGCACAAAATGAAGAAGTGGAAATGAGAGAGAAGATATTGGCAGATCATCTTAAGGAAATAACTAATGATCTAAGACAACTTGAGGCAGAGTTTGGTCAAGAAGAGAAAGGACTTGAAGAAAAAATAATCACATTAAAAAATTATCTTGGAGAAGAGAAAATAACAGAAGAAGTCACGAAGTCTCAGAGAATGAAGAAATATGAAGAGGTTGGGAAGCTTGAAGAATAAGTTGTCACATTGAGAAGTAAAATCGCTAAGCTCAACAAGAATGTTGAAGAGACAAAAACATCCACATCAGTTATAGATAATGAAGAGAAGCACTCTAGGTTGCTGGAAAAGAAGAATGAAGAAAATAAAAAGAGGTATGTAGAAATACTCAAATGAAAGAATCATGGTCAACCAGAATCTAAGAAAACTATTGAAGATACATATTCAAGAAGACCATCCATGTTCAAGCCATAAAGAAACTTTAATCATGATCATGATCAGTCTAGGTAGAAATTTAGAAGGACTACACCACAAAGAAGATCATTCACTCCCAGGTATGAAAATTTATTTTATGGTCATTGTTTTTATTGTAATAATTTTGGATAGAAGGTTGCAGATTGCAGAGATTATAAAAGAAATGTTCAATCAAGAAGTGCCTATGGGGCCCCATGTAACATTGAATGTTATAAATTTCATAACTATGGACACATAGCTAGTGATTGTAGAAGCATGAGAGATACTTCCATGAAAGAGAACATTGATATCAGATATAAGAAAGTATGGATAAGAAAACAGAAAGAACAGATGAACAAAGACCAGGTACCAAAGATCGCAAGATTGGAAATAAAACAAGATGAAGAAAATTGTACAGAGAAAAAGAAAGATGTCAGATACAGAAAGGTTTGGAAAATAACTAAAAGAAAATAAGGACATGTAAATAAGGAACATGTTCAAGAGATTGTACTTTCAGGAATTGTAGTGAAAGATGAATCCACAAACAGAAAGAAAGAAGTCAAGGCTCAGAGAGATGATGAATATACCAATGCATATGATGATGAATCTACCAATTAAGAGGGTGATGAATACACAACAGAGTAGGAATTGTTCTGAGCCATCCAACTTAGAGACTCCTAACTAATATGAATATTAGACAGGGGGAGTCTATGCGATAGATGTGACAGACCAAAGAACCATCCTTCGAGAATCTTGTATAGTTTGAGAACAAATATCCAGAGCAATCAGTTAGCAAAAGTACAGTTTGATAGATTAATCAAAACTTCATGATAGTATAATGATAAATGGGTCAACATTATGGACAGTTACGCAAGTAGAGTCTTGGAAAGTATGGAAAGAGATGGATTCATAATAACAATTAGCAGGTTTGGAAAAATATACGATAGTGGATGAGAGCATGGATTCATAGATTGGTTCACAGAGAGGTTTAGAGACAAAGGAGCATTATCATAATGGATGATCACACAAGAAATGGATCAAAAAATGCTAATGGATTCCAAATTGACAGATATTTTTTGGACGCATGCAGTGCATACTACAGTTCACATTCAACACAGAGTAATGCTAAGAAACAATAATGACAAAACTCCCTACGAACTATGGAAAGGAAATGTAGACAACAACCTCTACATCAAGGTAACTCAAGGTAGTATTTTATTAATTGAAATTTATGTTGATGGTATTGTTTTTGGAAGTACTAATGACAGGTTAAGCCAAAAAATTTCAAATAATATGCATAATGAATTTGAAATGTCATTACTTGGAGAACTATCCTTCTTTTTGGGTCTTCAAATATGTCAAAGAAACCAAGGAATTTTTATTTCTCAAACTAAGTATATCAGAGAAATGCTAAGGAGGTTTGGAATGGAATATTGCAAATTAGTTACCACTCCTATGAAAACCAGTTTCAAGTTGAGAAAATATGATGATTCAAATTCTACAGACCAGAGGAAATAT
Organism: Picea engelmannii; assembly: GCA_009831015.1. Lineage (NCBI taxonomy): Eukaryota > Viridiplantae > Streptophyta > Pinopsida > Pinales > Pinaceae > Picea > Picea engelmannii. The sequence continues at coordinate 1,113,120 of ML786156.1, read as the reverse complement.
AGGTCAATGATTGGTAGCTTACTATATGTGACAATATCTAGACTAGATGTAATGCAGGTAGTTGGACATGTGGCACGATTTCAAGAAGGACCAAAGGAATCACATGTATTAGCAGTGAAGAGGATTTTTAGATATCTCAAAGGAACAAAATATTTTGGATTATGGTATCCAAAAGGAAAGGATCTATCACTTATTACCTACATAGATACATATTGGGCATGTTGCATTGATGACCAATGAAGCATCAGTGCAACAACATTCTACTTGGGTGAGTGTTTAGTATCATGGCTAAGCAAGAAACAATCATCAGTATCCTTATCTATAGCTAAGGCAGAGTATATTGCAGTAGTTGGATTTTATACAAAGGTTCTATGGATGAAACAAACTCTAACAGATATACAATTTGAGTATGATGATCCCATTCCAATATATTGTGATAATACAAGTGCCATCAATATTTCAAAGAACCCGGTGATGCACTACAAGATGAAACACATTCCAATAAAGTATCACTTTCTGCAAGAACAAGTTATAGAGAAGAACATCAGAGTTGAATATGTTGGAACAAAAGAACAAGTGGAAGACATCTTTACAAAATCGTTTCCATGAGAAGCCTTTGAGTATCTATGCCAGAGACTCAGAGTAATTTCTACTCCAAAATGAATGCATTTGAATGCTTGTCTTATATGTCTTAGATTTACATGAGGAAGCACCATAAATATGACAGTTCAGATTGAAAGATCAGTTTTAGGAAGAGTTCAGTCAGGGGGATTATCCCTAAGGACATCTCAGTTAGGGGGAGCATCCCTGGATGGAAAGATACCTTTGTCATTGATGACAAAGGGTGAGAGATTTATCAAATGAAAAGGTAAATGAAAAGGTAAAGGTAAAGGGGGAGAATGAGTAATATGACTTCAGTATTTCATCAGAGTGTTTCCATCAATGCCAAAGGGGGATATTGTTGAGTATTTCGGTTGGTTGTCATTGATGTCAACTCTTGAAGAAAGTCCGGTAGAAAATTCTGGTAGCACAAAGGTTTGGGTAATGGATCCAAGTTTGTTTTATGGATAATGGTATGTGTTTTTATATATTTTAAGGTAATAATATTCCATATGGATATTACATGTCATTCCATTTTCGGTGGTATGTGGAATGCCACATAACTCCTCACGATTAGAGAGTTATGGCCATGTGAAGTTGGAGAAATGTTTGGGTAATGGACCCAAGTTTGTTTGATGGATAATGGTATGAGTTTTGATATATTTTTAGGTAAGAATATTCTAGATGGATAGAACATGTCATTCCATTTCCGTAGGTATGTGGAACTCCACATAACTCCTCACAGTTAGAGAGTTATGGCCATGTGAAGTTGGAGAACCCTCACGAGTAATCTAGAAGCCCCAAAAGGTCAAAGTAGTCAAAGTGGTTTAAGAGATTTTAGAAGGTAAATAATAAATTGAAGTGATGAGTGTACTATAAGTCAAAGTGAATACAAAATAAATCATTTAAATAATAAAGTTAATGGAGAAATTACTAAGTGGACAAGTGGTTAGAAGTGAGTTAGCCCTAAAATAAGGAAAGTGGTTTAAGATGGTTAGAAGGTAACCCCTTGAGATAAAATGAAGTGATGAGTGTACTATAAGTCAAAGTGGATAATTTTTTATTTATTTAAATAATAAAGTTAATGGAGAAATTACTAAGTGGACAAATGGAGCCATGGTATCAATCCTTTGAACTCTGTTATCTGCCACAGGAAAGGCATAAAAATACTTCAGCTAAAAAAACTTACGGCTCAGTAAAAATCATAATGAAATTCAAATTCACATTCCTTTTCCTTTAATCGCATCGATAAACCAATACCTTCGCTGACAAAGTATTTACTTTCTTTAATGAATGAGATTTAAGTGTTGGCTTAAAATCTTATTTGGAATGATTGTCATAAAGGTATTATTAATGGAATTTATTTTTTGTGGTTCATTCTCAGGAAAAGCACATATGAAATTTGAATCTATCTGAGTCATCATTAAGCGATGTATTAATTAAGAGATAATATTTGTTTAAAAATCGGTTAATCATAGTTATCATTAAGTAAATTTCAACCTTTTTTCTCTCCGAAGATCTTATAACAGCCTGAGCTATAACTTATGAAATGTGAAATCGCGATGTGATTAATTAAGTTTAATTTCATTTAACCCCTTTAATTAATCATGATTAACCTCAAAGATTTTGGGGTTTTGGGTCTCGCGATATTCTATACTATTTCGAGCTATGTTCTCTGAATCACAAAATCATGATTGATTAATTAATATTAATCACTTTTGAACTTTTAAATAATTGAGATTAACTTCAAGAGTTTCACGATTTCGGGTATCGGGACTTTGGTTGTCGTTCGAGGTAGGATACCCGAAACACAAAATTGCAATAAGGTTTAAATATCCTTAATCATTTTTAAATCATTTAATTAACCTGGTTTAACTTAAGATAGTTTCGCGACTTCGTATATCGTGACATTGGAGTTCTTACATGTTGGACGGTTAGTATCGTGAAACCCCGAAACCTGACATTTCAAAGGTAGACGTTGGTGATTTGACCTTTTAACGAGTGGGCAACTACATAACTTTTAAGGATTTAAGATCATTGGATTCAATGGAAGGTTTCATCAATGGTTATATTCAAGTGCACATTTGTCCTTATTTAAACAAAAATGAAACTTATCTAAGTCTAATGTTTAGAAAAAATATATATGTTTCAACATAGGCTCCATCTAGATATCACATCTCCCTGCGAGTCGTGAAGAACAACAGACCAAGTGCCTTTATTGGGTAAATGGAGTCATTATTTCATTTTGTGGAACTTTTTCAGAAAAGTATCACAGTGAGAAAATGGTTTTACCGGTAACTTAGAAAACCTTCAAAACAAATCAAATCATAACTTTTGGTTAAGCCATTTGAAATTTCTCTTCCCTGAAACTGTATTCATATTTGTTCAAGATAATCAAAACAACCTTAACCTATCTATCAAACGCTCTTTGATCTTATTAGTGTCAAGGAAAAGTGATTTTAATGATTTAATGTGGGATTCCTTATTTGTCTTAGGATGTAAATCTTGTCGAGATGAAGACTAACTACCATAGTACATTATAATACATGTATAACAACCTTGCAAATATCGTAGACATTGCTTCACTGCCAGCGAGCATGTTCAGTACCCCGATGAAGTTATCTAATTCCCAAATTGAATTTCCTTTCACCACTTCATTTTGTAATCTTGCATTTAAATGCTCGAGATGAGGGAAATCATTTAATGAATTTATTTTCATCATCTCTTTTTTGAACTAGATGGGGGCAATCATTTAGATGAATTTCCTTTCACTATCTATCTGATATATATATTTAAGCATGAAGTGGGGGAAATAAATGTGTATGTTACATACCAGGGATGATATCTTCTTATAAATTAGCAACAAAGGTTTCTTAACTCACTTTGATTACTCTAGGTTAATTTCCTTCCGACCTTCAAGACACCTTTACCTACAAGGAATTTTTTCATGGGGGGTTTTTACTTTTCATGGGATTGCCTTGAGTGAAATCGATGAGTTTTAATATTTTAGAGAGGCTAAAGTAGTCAAGATTAACCTAGACATACTTTATTCCAGTTAAATTGAGAGGTTCATTGTTTTCCCTTGACCAAGTTTTGGGAACACTTGGTCATATTTGACCGTTTTTAGGACTTCGACAGCCTATCGAAGATGGAGCACCAGACGAAGCAGAGATTGTAGAATCTTGGCCCACTTTTGAGTCTCTTTTTGGGTTTTGGGAATTTTTAATGGGAAAGGGATGACGGCCCGTGGGTTCACCCATGCTTAGGCCCATTTTGTATGTATAAATAAAAGGATAGGAAACATAAGAAAAGAGTCGAATGATATTGTATCTATGTGATATAGGCTAAGTGCCAAGAAGGGATCTGTGTGATCGAGAGTTTTTTCATTATGTATAGACTTGCAGAGCTTAGTGCAAGTCTCTCTGTGAATATACCAAAGGATTTGTGCTAAAAGGAAAGGAAGAAGGATCTAGCGAGATGCACATATCGTCTGTCCTGTGCGCAATAGGGTTTGGTGGCTCTATGCTTGTAACCACTTGGCCAATGATAATAAATAAGAATATTTGTTGGATGTAGCCTCAGGGTGGGGGTGAACCACGTAAATCTTGTTTGTTATTCTTTGTGCTTTGACTCAGTGTGCTTATCTCTACTTTTTCTAAGTGATTTGATGTATTTTGATGGATATACTGATGCTTTGTGTTCCATTAGATGTGTATGAATAGTAGATCTAATATGTATGAATATTCTTAGTGTTGATCTACTGGATATGACCTACTCTACTATTGCTAAGTATTAAGATACCTTAGATCTAAGTGAATTTTGTGGTGCTTTATGTTATCTGTAAAGTATAATAAGGGTTGAATATCGATGAATGATCAATGTTAAGTTATATATAAGCTATATAATCATAGATCCGTGTCCCATCTAAGGTTACAGATACTTGAGTCATACAACCACCCCTGCCTCTACCTTAGGTGAGACTTCATATTCTTCACAGGTGTTGCTGAAAGGGCCAATAGTTAGGGTTTTGTTGGTGCGCTATTGTAGCATTGAACCCTGGGTCTGCCCCTATGCCAACATGCATATAAATATTCACCTAACATTGTTTTCAGACATGTTTCTGAGTTTTTAGAGTTGGGCGAAATTTCTCTATGGAGACCAAGGGAGGAGATGAGAACCAAATGGAAAAGAATCTTTAAGATGGACATATTGGAAAATTAAGATTTTAATAGCTCTGTTGCGAATAGGTTCAATATTGCATAAGATTTTTAGTGGTTCTCATATTTATTTAATATCTTTTATTTGTATTTCATTCTTATTTAATTTTTATTTAATTGAATTTTTTTTATTTTTTAGTTTATTAAACATCAGAGGAAACCTTAAGATCAGTCTATAATTCTCATATTCCTCTTATCGTTGGTTAGGTGACAATATTTATATGAATGAGACTTCTTCTAGATTTATATAAATCCCTTTGAAGACTTCAACTTGGTTCAGTAGGTTTTAGAAGCTCATACCTGAAAATTTCTTCGTATTTTCAACTAAGCCGACTATTTATATATCACATATTTTCGGAGAATATCACTATTCTGAAATGTTTTTCTGATATTTCGACTATCATTCAGTATCCTGTGATAAAAATAAATATGATAGATTTCAAATACTTCCCAAAATAAATAGTAACTAATACCTGTTTTTTTTTTAATTTTTCTATTTTCCTTTCTAAAAAAACAAATGTGTCTATATTTACAGTGAAAGTAGCGACTTACCAAAGAAATGAAAAATCATGGATCAAAGTAAAGAAATCAAACCAGTATATACAGTGAGAGTTTTGAAACTATTTATTGCATAAAATGCTTCAGGTAACGCCCGTTGATAGGGGCGTTAAGGATTTTCCCATCCATATTTTCCAACAAAAACGAATTCTTCTCTTCGGAAGCTTTGATCTTGAAGGGTCCACACTAGATATGGTCAAATTTTCCATGTTTTCCTGAGTCTTCCTTCCTAGAATCCCATTTCAAAACTAGGTCACCGGGCAAGAATTCCCTATCTTTAGATTTTTGGTGAAACAAGGATTTCATGTTATCTTGATATTTCTGGAGCTTCTCATCTACTTCAGCCCTATTTTGCTAGATTTCAATCAATTTATTTGTTCTCTTGGTGACGTGATTTGGCTCTTCCTTGGCATCTTGCTATATTTTCATTACGCGCATAGAAAGATTGATGGGGAGAACAACGTCAATATCATATACCATTTGAAAAGGGGACATTTCGATTGATCTCTTAGTGCCTATCTGATTATCCCACAAATCATATTTCAATTGTACATGCCAGGATTTCTTATTTTTAGTCAACACCTTTTTAATTATGGTGATTAGACTCTTGTTCGATGATTCAGCTAACCCATTTCCCTAAGGATAATAGGTCATGGAATTCCCTAGTACAGTATTGTACTTATGACAGAAACTTACCAAAGCCATGGACTTGAAATCTTGGGCATTATCAGTAACTATCTTCCGAGAAAAATCAAACCTCGATAAAATGTTTTCTTCCAAAAAACCGATCACCATTGTATTTTTTGCATTTCATGTAGGAATAGCCTCTACCCATTTGGTGAAATAGTCAGTAGCAGTCAAAATCCACTTATGTTGTTCACTTGAATGGGGATGTATTTCACCGATGAAATCTAGACCCCATTGTTGAAACATAGATTCTGTTTTAACTGGGACCAAAGGTAGTGTGGGAATATTTTGCTTGCCTAAAAATAGTTAGCAGGGGTTACAGGCTCTGACTTTAGAGTTCACATAAGTAAATAGTTTCAGCCAATAATATCCATCTCTTAGGATTTTATATGTCATTTCTCTCCATGCATGATGCCCTCCACACACTCCTTTGTGGAATTCCTTTATTACCCTCTCTGTTTTGGATTCTACTAGACAACTTAGTAAGAAACCCAAAGGATCCTTCCAATATATTCGATTGTCCATGATACAATATTTTACTGCATGCAACTTCAACGTTCTAGCTTTGGAAGGAGTCATACCACTCAGGCACTGCAGAGTGAGAAGGTAGGAAACTATGTCTTTATACGAAGCCGAATAAGAGAATTTCTCCTAGATTTGAGTCGTAGGTATATGGTCATCAAACTCTTCGATATCTAGAATCTCTTCATAGGATTGTAAATGATTTATCCCAAGTGCCCGGAAATTTGATTCGGCTAGTAACTTAGCCAAATCCTGAACTTTGACCAGTTTGGTTAGTTTTACTTCTAGGTTAAATTCTTGAATATTGGCCAACCATATTCCTCTTTTTCTGTCACTATCTGGCTAAAATAATATGTCCTTGACAGCGTTGGTTGGTACATAGGCAATTACCTTAGAATGGAGCACATAAGTTCTAAAATCCTTGAGAGATTTCACCATTGCATATGCTTGATTTTCTAGTATATCATATCTTAGTTCATCATCTCTAATACTTTTACTAAACAATGTTATTGGTTTCTCAAAACATTCATCATTCTTTTGTACGAGCACGGTTGTGATAGTGTGTTCAGAGGAAAATAAGAACATCAAGAATTCATTCATATAATATGGGTTGGCCAACATTGGTTCTTCACCTATAAATTTCTTGATACTTTTGAATGACGCTTTGGATTCGGTTGTCCATTTAACTTCACTGTCCTTCTTTAGCATATCTGAATCAATTTTACAATTTCAGCGAAGTTTGGGATAAAACTTCTTAAACATTATTTTTTCCTAAAAATGATTGAATCTCTTTCCTATTCCTAGGAATATTTATTGTGTCTATATATTCAACTATTTTTCGGTCAATTTTAATTCCATATATAGATACTATGTGGCCCAAGATTTTACCTTCTTGCATAGAAAAATGAGATTTCTTGGGATTCAGAGACAAACCAAATTTTCGACATTTCTCAAATGTATGTTTGAGGTGCACCAGGTGCTCTGCATCAGATTTAGAAAACACTGTTAGATAATCAAGATAGATTACTACAAACTTATCTCTTTTGTTGAGGAAGGTGATGTCCATAGCTCGCTGGAACGTGGCTCCTGCATTCATCATTCCAAATGGCATTTTATCATACATGAAGGTACCCCATGGGGTGGTGAACACGATGTTTTCCTTATCATCCTCATGGACTGTAATTTGATTATAGCCTGAGAAGCCATCAATCATGGAATTTCTATTTTCTCCGACGACTTTTTCCAACACATGATCCATTTTAGGCAATGGATAATTATCTTTGAGGGATGATTTGTTTAAATTTCTAAAATCTACACACAGATTGATTTCACTATTTTTCTTTCTTACCAATACCAGATTGGCTACCCACTCAGAGTATCTAAGTGGAACAATGATTTTATCATCCAGGATCTTCTTTACCTCCTTTTCTATCACAAGAAATAGTATGGGATTTATCTATCTGATCTTCTGCCTAAATGATTTAACACCTTGCTTTAGGGAAATTTTGTGTTCGATTACGATGGGGTATCATAAGTTCTTAATTCGTCATAGGATGAGGATAAAACATCCATGTACTGCTTGATTATCTCAGCGTATTTTCTTTTTATTTCAGGGGGAAGGTATTTAGATAATTTTACCATATTAGGAGTTTGCTTGGTGCCTATTTTACAATCTTCAACCTCTTCAGGCTGAGGCTGCAAAGTAGACTTCAAGGGAATATCATCATGATCAAATAATATCTCCAAAAGAATTAGACCTTTAGGGATATGATTATTTTTCAGTATCAGCATGCAATGATTAATGATCTTATCTCAGAGAGGATCCTCACCTTCCTGCATTATCCAAGCAGGGTCATTTTGATTTTCCTGATCAATATGCATTTCTAAAAATGCATCCACCATTTCTAGGAATTGTCTGGTTTTCTCATCATATTCAAACCAGTGTTGTATATTGTTTGGTATTGAGGGTATGTGCCTCATTTCTATGTGATATTTCATTTTGAGAACAATGGGAAGTACAAACATTGTGGCTGATTTGGCCAATGAATATGCATGTTGATTTTCTGTTTTGGGGATGTGATGAATATTAAATGATGAGAAAAAAATTTCAATAAGATCCCAGGCATAATTTATGTAAGACCTCAACCTCAGGTGTTTGGCTTGATACTGCTACTTTATCTTCTTTATAATTAATTATGCATCGCCATACACTACCAGGTTTTCAATCTTCAACTTTCTGGGAGCCTCTAATCCTAAAACTAGAGCTTCATATTCACATACATTATTGGTGTAATTGATGTCCCATTGTAATCTGTAAGAGAAAGAGATAATAAACTTATCTCTGGGTTCCACAAACAACACTCCATCTCCTACTCCTTCACAAGTGAAGCACCATCGAAATATATTTTCCAAACTCCAGTACTATTTACATTTTTATTTGTTTTTTCTATTTTTTATTTTTATGTAAAATTTTCTTCTATACATTCATCTAAATCATCTTCGATTGATAATATACAGTTTCCTAAATCCTGATCTATGACATAAAAAAGATAGTTATTCGGATTTAGGGGATCCTTTAATGTATATTCCAACCTTGTTTCTCTGTGCAGGTGGGTGAATTGTCCGTCAAAGATTGGGATTGTAGCATATGTCATGTCGAGTTGAAGGGATCCTCCAAGTTTGGAACCCCAAGACCTGGAAAACAACATGTTGTACTTTGGAGGGATATCAACAACAACCACATCCATTAGAAAACTTTTTACAGGAATCTGTGCAAGATTAACCACTAAATCTTTAATCATACCCACACATTTAAATTTTCTCGAATCAAAAGAATACAGATCTCCGTATGGTATGGTAAGTTCAACACCAAGTCTATCCATAATAGATTTGGGAATCACATTGTGGGAGGCTCCAAAATCCAACATGCAGTTATGGAGCAGATGATCATGCACAGTCAACATAATGTAGAAAGGAGCGACATAATCTCTAGAATTTTCAAAATGCAGACCAAACATTATAGTTGGTTTATCATCTTCTAAATTTATAACATCTGCATGAATTTTAGCATCAGTAAAATTTGTCATTTTGTCAATATGTTTTCTATATGTAGGGTTTTTTTCGAATTCAACCAGAGGAACAGGGATCTTGATCTTGTTTATCTCGTTCTCTAAAATAAAACTTCCTATTGCCTTTTCGGCTTCTCTGGTCGAGGCTTCTATCTCCCTTTTTTCTAATTTATTAGTTTGTGTTGCTTTTGTTTCATTTGTTTTTCTTTCGACAGTCTGTGTTTCAGCTGCTCTTGTTTTAGCATTCTATATTTCAACTGCTTTTGTTTTGGCAGTTTGTGTTTCAGTTTCTTTTCTTTTGGTAGTTTGTGTTTCATCTATTTGTTGAGCTACCTCATTCACTTTACTTCTCGGCAATATCTTCTTCGGTTGGGAAGTTGCGATGTTTCTATCTATGGGCCTTAAATTATACTTCTGTTGAAGCTCGACCATTATGTTATCAACAATTCCTTGATAAGAAGAATCTTCTCTGTCATTTATGCTATCATCATTATAAGACCAATATTCTGCATTTAAATACCTTTCATAATCTTTCCTCATCAAATAAGGTTCCTGACAATCATCGCCAAGATTATTCACATATTCCTCTAACTCCTCAAAGTTTCGCATGTCATCCCCTCCTATAAAATTTTCGTTTTTAAAGGGGGTCTGAATATTTTGATCTTCATTTTTGAGTGGTCTTTGTTGTATTTTAGGGTTAGGATTCCTCCTAAAATATTTTCTAATGAACCGATCCATTTTAGATTGATCCAGTTCCATTTTCCATATTTTATTAGAATGTTCTTTGATTATTTTTTCCATGTCATCCATTTTGTCTTCTGCAGACCTCACAGATCTAGAAGGTTCCACTTGTTCTCTGAATCTTTTGGTTTCTTTATTTCCCTTTTCGATTTTATCTTTTAACTTTCCCGATGCCATCATATTTGACTCTATTTCTATAGCATCGGCCCACATTCTTTTGAGGTTGACAGATCTCCTTTCCCTCAACAGTAAGGAAAATTCATGCTCAAAATCCCCCGCAAAAGTCACCTTTCCTACAGGTTGTGAAGTTTTAACCTGAAATGGAATTTTGTTATATATTTTATTAAATCTCTCAGTGAATTCGAGAATTGTTTCTAAATTTTTCTTTCTTAAAGCTCCGAACTCGGTTAAATAATTAAGGTGATCTTTCCTCTCTCCCCATTGTCTAAGAAAGGCATTTTATAACTCGTCATATGTTCTTATAGAACCTGTCGATAGCCCCCAGAACCAGGTTCTCACCTGTCCTTCAAAATTTTGAACTAGGATTATTGAATAAACATCCTCATTATCAAGGCCAAGGATATCGACAAATTGATCGAAAACATTTATGTGTTTTATAGCCTTTAAGTCTCCCTCTCCTTTGAAATTAGGCAAGTTTTTCATATATTTTTTGGGTAAATCATGGGGAGGAACTGGGAGGACCAAAGGAGCATACCTAGAGGCTACTTTAGAAAATATTCTAGGAGGTGCGGGTGGTCCTTGACCTCCTCCGCCTCCCCCTCCAACACCAATTCCTCCTCCACCTCTGCCACCAAATCCTCCTCCTCCTACTCCACCTTCGACAACACCTCCTCCAAAAACAACCAATAATAATCTAGGGGATGAAACTTGGAGATTATAGAGAGGGTTTTCAAATATGCGCAGTGACCTTTGGGTTACCTCGAGATGAAGCCAAAGGGGTTCTGGGAACTGATCGTCAGGAGACAGAAAATTGGAAAAGGGGGGAAAAGAGAGATGAGGGATAGGTTCTTCGGACTTGTAGGATATATGGACGGGAGATCCAACAAGAGTCAAATCAAAGTGTAAGATATGTTCTTCGAAAATTTGGGAAGCTAGAAATTTTATTTCGGGGACTGATGGAATATAAATCCAAGAAGGTATCGAGATGGTATTTTTCATTTATTATAAAAGGAGGTGATTGGATCAGTTTTGGTCTTAATCTCGGGTAAAACCAAATCGGGGTTTATGATTTTGGCTTCAACTCTATCAGTCGATGTTTCTCCAAAATAGATATGGGTGGAAATTTCTTGAAAAGTTAACTGCTCAGAAGGAGACTTAGTATTATATTGTGTGGGTTTGGGTTGATAAACCTTACTTGTAGAAGTAGTTGTCTACTTAAGGTATCCCCTTGGTTTTAAAATTTTTTCAGGTTCAGATACGGGCATGGTCTTCTTATCATCCATATTTTTTCTGGTATTCCTTTGACTGGATGCCAGTTTATTAGTAGTGGAGTCACCAAGTGAAAATTAAAATTATCCTTAATAATGTATTTTATCTTTTTTCACTATAAAATAAAGAAACTTACCATGTCATGTTACAAGGGAAAACTCTCTATGGCCAAGGGTAAACCACAATAGACAAGTATGACTGTAGAAATCAACTCAATTCCAACATGTTCTATATAAACTAATGTGCAATGCGAGGAAGAAGCCTACCTCAATACAATTGTTTGATGTCATTCCACTGTTGAGCACCTTGACCCAAATATTTACATCTGCGAGAAGTTCTCAACAAACAAGCGATGCAACTATATAGTGACAATATATAAAATGAGTTAGCACATCAGATAGCACAATCCATTAATAAAAATTACAAACATGCCCATGGATAATAATCATATATTTTCAAGATATCGATAGGATGGGAAAGGATTATTTCTATTAATAATCGATCAACATAAGTATCAACATTACAAAATTCCGTGTCAGCAGGGTTCGAAAACAAGAAACCAAGTTCCTTCCAATTGGGTCTCCACCACTTCAATCCTCCACCAAAGGCAAGCTCATAGCAAAGAGGTAATGAGGTCCTCTTGACAATAAGAAAAGATCTTGGGGGTTGAACATTGTGTTTAGACTTGAGGGACAAAGGGATGCAGACTCAATATGAAGTAATTTCTCTAGAGTAACTTTTCTCTCAAAGTTGAATTCTTTCTCCTCTTTTTCCATAGCTCGAAATTGTGCTCTTATAGCCTCCAAAATGCAACTGAAGGGTCGGGTCAGAATTTTTCCAGTATATGGAAAGAAAAATATCATAGATCTTCTATCGTGACATGGAAACCCGACCTCATTTTGTATTTTCTGGCACAAATCCTGATATACGCGAGCTGTAGTGGAGAAACAAGCATATACGCATATTGCAATGCAGTTAGGGAACGTATATGTGGATAAATATATATTTTTGGCTCTCGATTTATCAAAAAGGGGGTTGATAATTATGCATAGGGAAAATGGAAAAAGGCCCTCTGTGCAAGATAGCAATGGTGGGGAAAATCTTGCTATAACATATGCCCCCTAATGTGTGATCTCAGAGGAGTATCTAACATGGACGAAATACATTGTAAATAACCCAGAAGTGGAGTGGTAGAAAACCAGCTTGATGGACTCAATTTCACATTACATTATGTACTGACTTTGTAAACATGGATGCCAAGAATACAATGCAGATCCATGTGGAAAATATACCAAAAAGTGTTCATGGCCATGAGTAGGTAAGTATAAATGAAGTTACATGCCAAAAATTGTCATAGTCATGAACAAGGCCCAATGAAACCAGTTGCAAAATCAATTTGAAGATGTTTGTATACCATGGAGTACAATCTAATATCCCATGATCGCTGAAGTCAAATAGGTATTGGTCCAATGAAATGGAAGCAACAACTCAGAAACGCTGTGTCCACAAAGTGATGTCTTCAAGTCTTCAATACAATCCACCAATGGTGAAAGTCTACATTATGTGAATAAATGAGTTGAGGTCGAACACGATGAGACATTGTTTGATTACCGATCATTGAGGTATATCATTAGCAAACACGAGACAACCTACCAATGATGAAAGTAGGTATAAAGGCACCGAGTACATCTCTAGAAATGTGAATAAAGGAGTTGGTGTTGAACACTTGAGAGATCCATTGATCGAGAGACATTGATGTATTCCCATTTGTCAATGGAGAGAGATCCTACCATTAATGACTGCAAGACTCAAGGTACTCATAAAACTCTAGGTCTCATATCCATAATACATGAGCTAAATTCGATGGAAGGAGACCCACTAAAAGGAGAGAATTAAGGCATCTCTCATCAGTCAGCATGAGGAACAAGGCAGGAGATTCATGATTTGGTGGAGATCGGACGAAGAACATGTTCATGAACCAACAACCCTGTGCGTCTTTCAAATGTGCCAAATGCAAGTGGTACACAAAAAATACTCTCTGAATAGGAGCTAATGATGAAAACTGTTGATAAAGGTGAGGAAACCACCAATAAGGCTAATGGAATCCAAGACACTGCACAAATCTCAAAGTGTGAATAGATGTCTTTCCGTCGAACATAAGGGAAACCACCCAATCAACAACCCATGATGAAATGTTGATTGTTGGGTTCAAGGTGACCTACCAATGATGAAAGTAGGGCCAAGGTGCATCATAAGACCAAAGTATCATGTGATTCTGAGACAAACTAAGGGTATGCCTCACATGTAAAGTCAAGATTTATGAGGAGTGGCAAACATAGGTTGATAGACTTCCTTTGAACAAGAGCATGAGACATACAGTGGACTCCAACAACATAGACTTAATGATGTGACAACTAGATGCAGGAGGCATCCATAATGTTCTCTATAGTGACTAGAAGATTAACTAGTCAATAGAGGAAATTATGTAATGAGATCACCTTCCTAAGTCCATGCTAAATCCAAAATTATGATGACTCAAGGAATAAATAAATTTGTGCTCTGTTCAAAGGTGACACAACTGTTGTCAATTACAATATAGTACTCCCTTCCCGCCCGTATTTTGTTTTTTTCATAACAAGTTAATGTTATGATACAAGGGAGGGAATGAGTGTCGCAAGTAATAAAAAGTAGTTCCAACAGTGGAACGTACCTATGCTCAATGCAAGGAAATGCATGCGGGAGATGGACACTCAGGGTGATGTTCCCTCCAGGGTATAGGGTGTCAAATTGTAAAGGATATAAACAAGGCTCTGCTTGGTTGAGATGCAAACTCATTGGGCCATGGTTTATAACACAAAGTGACAACCAACTAAAGGCTCAATACTGCAAGCAAGGGAATGAGATGAAATCACAATTTAACGCCAAAAAATGTCCTTTTTTATATATTTTAGTCTACTTGGTGTGAAAAAGGGGTAAACTTGTGCCAAATAGATGTCTTTTCAAATCCAATTTATGAGAGTGAAAAAGACAAGTTCACTCGACGATATTTTCCATTTCTGATAGCGAGTCGGAAAAGAGCTTAACTAAGACTCATGATCTTTCAAATCCACTTTTAACGACTGTGAAAGGGACAAATCACTCGACGATCTTTTCAATTTTTAATAACGAGTTGGAAAAGAGCTTAACTAAGACTTAGTTTTTGGGAGTCCATGGGTAATAAGGCCGCATGTGCATGAATGAGAAATGAGGCTCATTGTAAATTCATGTATCGAATTCTAATGGACTCCTGATCCTAAGGAAAAATCTCGACATGGGCACCAAATGACAAAGAGGTTCTAACTAGGGTACTCATGTTTGGTAAGTCTCTACCATTTATTAACGATGCTATGATAACATATGGAGGTTAATGCGTCGCAATAAATGGGTTCGTACCTAAGGTGAAAAAAGTGATAATTGAAGGATAATGTAAAACTAAATGATGTAGTGAATACCTATCCTATATGCTAGGTTATGAATATACCTACCTGAGGAGACGAATGACCAACCATGACATTCAAATCTGTAAGAAAATTGAGTCGAAACTACAAAAACCAGCTTAAAACTATTTTTGAATTAGTCCATTAGACAAAATAATAGCATAAAACTATATCAAATGGATAAAAATGTTTTATAAATAGTAATAAAATCAAAATTTACTATGTAATTTTCATTTTCACCCAATATAGTGCAATTTTGACTAACATACCTCCAGAGTTCAAACAACGATCATAGGAACAATAGGCAATGGAATCGAAAACCGTCTGGACCAGGTAACTCTTCATCCCATCCTCTTCAAATTCAATGGCTTACAATTTTGAATTAGGCTCCATTTTTTTAGTTTTTAAGGGTGAAAATTGAGTTTTTCGGTATACACGGGTTCTACTAATATGTCACGTATACAACCAGATATACACCCCTATGTGAAATACAGGGAGCGTATATCAAGCCCTACCCATGACAGTTCTTGGATAACCCACCTATACTTGCGCAAAATGGAAAAAAATAAGCTTCTAACTCAAAAATTGATTTTGTTTTTGCAGGATGGTATTGGAGTGGAGGGAGAGAGAGCATGAGGAGGTAGATGTAGCAGTGGATCAGGATCTGGTGGCTCAAACGACTTTAAAAAGATGTGGTCTATACACGTTTTGGGCTCTCAAAGGAATGAGGGCCCAAGTGAGGTTATTGGAAATGCTGGTGGGCTATTGGGATCCAGATAGTGAGAGATTTATCCTTGATGGAAAACCATTAAGGATCAAATTAGAGGACATATACTTCTTGACAGGACTTTCACACCAATGAGAGGCAGTGGACCTTAAGTCACGCGGGGTCGGGAGTAGGATGAAGGTCGAAGAATACATCAAGGCCCACTGTGTTGCAGGGACTCCCATGGTGGGAAGTCAAATCCCTATTCGGGCTATAGGTAACTTCAGCCTGAATATTATTGTTCTCGTGCTTACCAGGATCATAGGTTTGGCCTCGCTCCATCAAGCATCGAGACTGCTTATGTTTTACGTAGTGGAGTGTGCGAGACCTACCATGTACGATTGGTGTACCTCACTACTGACCAATATGAAAGGTCAGCTGACAGAGTGCAAGCAGGAGGCAAAGAGAAACTTTGGTTTTTCCTCTATCCTTTGTATCTTATTTTTCGAGTGGATCCCAAGCATGGTACCTAGAGTGGAGACCATTCCTAGAGGGCCATGTGATCCAGCTATGGCACGATGGATCAAGGTCATGAGACATAAGAGGGGAGGTAGGGTGGAGAAACCCTACAATGATGATTTTTTCTTCTGGTGGAGGAGACAAATCATAGCTATGGATGACTATCCCTATGCGGGAATTGATTTTAGAGGTGATCCTGATATGTTGCTTCCACCAGGAGCCTCCTACGGTGCCATAGGTAAACAATATTTTTTATATATTTCATTTTTTGTATTTTTGTATTTAAAATAACAAAAATATTTTATGGATGGTGTTTTTAAATATTAACTCGATACTTGTGTGGTTGCAGACATGGGTCCATAATGGCCAGAGGGATTCCTATGACATAGGCAAAGGCACCAAGGAGATGAGTCAGTGGGAGGAGAGGTAGAGAGATTCCTTCAGAACGTGCAGGGAAACCTGTCGCATTTGACACAGAGTATTCCTATGGTTCAAGTGGAGGATCTACCTGAAGCCATGCAGAGGCAGGTTGTTGATGTACCTAGAGCATGGGTATGACTCTTCCGGTGTCTCACCAATGCCTTGTTTTTATATCATGAGACTCATACGGTGCCACATGTGTAGATGTCATGAGACATGTATATCGATTGTATATGTATTTTTGAGGGCTTTAGCCCCAATTTTGTAATATAAAACACCATATTTTTTGGAAATATATAAAGAGGGATCTTCTGTTGTACTTATATCTTATAATGTGTACATTGATTTAATAGTTTTCTTTGATTTATTAATGTACAAATGCCAATTCAAAACATAATTAGCGTAGGCATTAGATACATGATTAGAACTCGTAGGAATGTGAAAGTATGTAATAAAATCAAATTTTCATTCTAAAATACGTACCCATAGGAATCAACGGAGTAACATTGGATCACGCACACGGTAACGACCGTTCACTGACAAACGACTAACTGAGAATCCAAGTGCACCTCTATAGAGAGAATACCATGTGAGATAACATCGCGCAATAATTCTATGACGATGCTTTATTCAACCACATTATTCGTGGATGGCCCTAGGCATACGCCACCTAAAGACACCAGTAGACACTCGGGCGATTAAATCACCCAATCGGCGAAAGCTAAGTTCTGTGTATGTCGTCTGGCTCTGTCTGTGAATCCTACATAGACCAAAAACTTCATTGACATCTGCCAACAAAAGGGAAAACTCGATAAGCAAGCCAAAGACAAAAAAGGGGAAAAGGTGTATATGCACTAAATTTACAGTAGCATACAAAGGGTTTCACCCAAGCCCAGGGCTCAAGAATAATACCTTTTTAGGTAGAGCCCATTTCTGGGCTCAACCAGTTTATTCCCTTCATAATATTCCAACTCGTAGGCTCCTTTTTCAAAAACACGTTGCACGATATAAGGACCATGCCAGATGGGTTTAAACTACGATAAGGACCTCGATGGGTTTAAGCACGATATTGACGGCCTCTACTTACCCATTTTCCTGGGGGTAATAAGGAGATGAGTGATCATTTTTAAAACCCAGCTTAGATGCTAGTTCTATCATCATTTCATTTTGAAAATGAATACCATGATCAATTACAATCTCACTCGGGATACCGAACCGGGCAATAATTTGGTTGAATACGAAAAAAGTTAGAGTCTTCCCATCGGATTTCATGGTAGGCATGGCTTTGTCCCACTTTGTGAAGTAGTTAACAACCATGATAATGTGTTGATTCCCCCCAGCCAAATTTGGGTTGAAATCAATGAAATCTACTCCCCACTTGGTGAAGGGAAAGACGATAATGACTGGGTGAAGAGGGTGTGGGTGTGAGCACATTTTTCAAATGAACACTTGGCAGGGGTGACACTTCTTAACTTCTTCAATACAATCTTTAAATATGGTGGGATAGAAGTAACCAACTCGCAAGATTTTTTGGGCTGTCGCAAGCTCGAATAGGTGACCACCACAAGCCCCTTTGTGGAAATCATTAAGGACTAACTCGACTTCCTCATGAGTTAAGCAATGACGTAATATACTATCAATTCCTCGATGATACAAAGTGTCGCTGACAATTGTATACTTTCTAGCTTGGTATCTAACACGTCGTCAATCATCTCATGAGAGATGATGAGAAAACTTCAAGGTTTGAAGATATAAAACAATATCTCCATACCAAGGGTTGGACAATGAGACGAGGAAAATGTGTTCATCTGCGAACAAATCGACATGAATAGCATCTTCGTCTAATCATGGGAAATAGGATATTAACTCTGCAAAAACTAGTGATTTCTTGGACTTGGCCGAAGCAAAGTTGAGATCAAATTCTTGTAAGATGAAAATCCATTTATTATATTTTCCACCTATGATACGTCTACTGAGGACATATTGAAATGGATTAACATCGACAACCATAGTAGTTTTGCAAAGCAATATATAGTGTCGTAAACGTTGGACTGGGTGGACGACAACCAAAGCTAGCTTTTCAACATGTGAGTAATTACGTTTAGGACCTACTAAATTTTGAATGATATAGTAGATGACGTGCTCACGGAGATCATAATCCTCTTGAACTAGAACCATACCAATGGTCTCTTCAGATATGGAAATATACAACAAGTAATCTCTACTGTAATCAGGAGATTTCAACAAAGGGGTTGATATCAAGTCTTTATTTAAAGCATCAAAAGATTGTTGGGCTCGCTCATCCCAGATAAAATGGGTGTATTTCTTCAATAGGCACATGAAATCCTTAGTTATATTGGAATAATTCACAATAAACCGATGCAAAAAGTAAGCTTTCCCCTGTAAACCTTGAAGTTGTCTAATCATGTGTGGGGGAGGCAACTAAAGAATTGCCTCAACCTTAACTGGATCTACCATGATCCCTGTCTTAGAGACTAAGAATCCTAAGAGATGGCCAAATCTAATGCAAACGATGCATTTATGAGGATTGAGTCGGATTCTATAGTAGAAACATCTTTCAAAAACTAGTCGAAGGTGCGTAGCATGATCCACTCTCTTGCGAGAGTGAGAAGCAATATCATCGAGGTAAGCTTTGAATATGTGTTTGAGATCATGAAAAGAGAAAGTCGTGGCTCGTTGGAAGGTTTCTCCAGTGTTTTTCAGGCCGAAAGGAATTTTCCAGTATGAAAACATGGCCCAAGGACATATGAATGTCGTCTTATGTTGGTCTTTGGGTTTGATCTGGATTTGGTTATAGCCTGAAAATTCATCCATAAAAGAAAATATATTGCTTCCTGCACACTCATTGAGAATCTGATCAATGAAAGACGTGGGGAAGTTATCTTTAGGACAGGACTTATTTAGGTCGTGAAATTCCATACACACACAGATGGTTCCTTTCTTTTTATTCATGGGAACAAGGTTGGATACCCATTCGGTCAAGGGAACCGGGTAGATAAATCCGACATTAAGTAGCTTCTCTACCTCTTCCTTAATAGCGGGGGACTTCCTAGGATTAACATCTCTAAGACGTTCTAGAACAGGTTTATCATATGGGTAAGTCCTAATCTCATGTTTGAAAATACAGGGGTTGATCCTGACATCTCTTCACATGACCAAGAAAATACGTCTCAAAATTCTTTGAAGAGGTTGGTGTAGATCAAAATCTCTTCTGGCGAACAATCTGCACCTATATTTACATTCTCGATCTTTCCAGGGGTATGAGAGACATCGATCTGGACGATAGTAGAAATGCTCGCCATATTCCCTTTAGCTTAAATTCCATGTGTATCAAGTGGAACTACGACGTGACCGACTATCTCACTAAGGGTAGATCTAAAATCATCTTGCTCAATTCTTTCAAGACATGGGAGAAAATAAGATCAATGATACATATCATCCCAAGGTCTCTCGGAAACATTCATAACTTCAAGGATGGCTTTGTCTCAAGGCAAAGTCTCATCCAATAAATCATGTGAACAATATAACAAAGTGGCCCACACGAGCCTAAGAACTAGATCCTCCTTGACCGTCTGCAAGGGAACATTATCGGGATCGACAAAAGAGTCAAGGATAGATTGATATGCAATCTTTGCTGTTGATAGTGGAATATCCATGCTAGCATGTGACTAACCTTCAATCGACGAATTCAGAGAAGGTAGGGTCCAAGGGTCACTAGAATAAGAAGTGCGGAAAGGGATGGACCTCTCTACTAAAGCGAGCGTACTGGACATGGCATAAACATGGTGAGTCGGTGTTGAGAAGTCGAAAGTACCCATGAGGGAATAATACATTCTGAAACTGATATTCTTAGTTTCTGGCTGAGAATTGTTGACCACAGGGATCGATGGTCCAATAGATGCGTTCGAGCTATAGTATGAAAAGAATAACTAGTCGATCATCACAATATACCCCTGATGAGGAAAACAAAGCATGCGGAAAATGGATGATACAATGACAACCATAGAATAAGTCCAATTGCGACCTAGTAACAGGTTATAATCGAGAGGTGGACCAACCAACTCTACTTCCACTTGTATCGTCTTCCCACCTAACAAGACCGGAAGGGCGGGGAGAATACCATGAGGGTGAAAGGAATGATTATTGAATGCATTGAACATGGTCGATGACTTTGAAAGGGTTGGAGAACCGATAGATTTCCAACAGACTAAGGACATCATGCAAGTGGCAACACCTTCATCAACGACCGCTCGTTTGATGGTATATTTAGAATACTCCACATGGATTTGGAAAGCCACATGGTAGGATAAGAGAGGCTTCACGTCCGTGACATCAAACTTTATGATCTTCGAGCCACTAGGTTCTAGAGCTCCTAAGGTAGAGAGTAAGGCATTCCTCTATGATAAACACATATGGAGTACCTCCAAAGAAGACATTGCGCAAGGTGTTTGGCCCAGATCCTCAATAATAGAGTAGTTATGGGTGGCTCTAGCATTAGGGTTGTGGGTAGAGCGCTTGAATACTCCTTTTGGAATATGAGGCGGTGGCTCTGGTTTTTCGATCTATAAATTCGTCTCTAGAGGTGGAGGAGGAGATTCTAGGCTGGTAATATCTTTTGAACAGTTGTAATCTCAAGAGTGAGTGTCTATATCAATTTTTGCGTTGACCATATTGATACAAACACGATCGCCATCTTGCGATGGTGGGTTTTGACTCCCACTAGCTGCATTTCCAACGTTCAAAGAACTCAAGTCTAAGTGTTGGTTGTGAGGAAAAGGATTCAATAGCACAACAGGTGGAAAATTTAAAAGCCTCCCAACCTCCACAAGTTTGGGGCATAAGTGTGTAAGGTGATCATCAGTACAAATTTTACAAGGAAACTTAACCTTACGCTTTTCTTTCTTACCCTCTCCAACATTATCATTCTATTTTCCATTATTATTCTTGTCCTTGTGTTTATTCTTCCCACCTCTACAATTATTTCAACCTTTTATTCCCATCTGGTTGTTGGTCACCATTTGGGTTTTTCGACGACTGCACGGAATGTACATCCGCCGATTGGGTGGGTTTAGAGGATCCATATGAAGCTGGTCTTCCAGCAAACTTCATTTTCAAGTCTATGGAATTTACATTGGTGGACCCCACAATGCCATCGGCATGGGGCCCAAGACTCTGTCTAGGATCATAAGTCGACCGCAGTGCATTGGGAAGAAGGTGGTATAACATCCAATAGATCAAATCGAATTGTTGGGCTCTAAAAATGGCTTCTTCCTTGCTGAAGACCCCAGAAGTAGAAATGCCTTTTGAAATAGGAGCATGCAAAGACTTTAAAAACTATTCTAAAAGAAATTCCAGTTGTATGGGAGTCTTAACTAAACGTTTTCGCCTATGCCATTCCTGGATATGATCTAAAATATGAGTGTCGGTACCTTGTCATAAAGTTGACAAAAGTTCAAGGCCAACATCGTAACGAATGAGTAGTTGAAAATGGTTAAAAAAGGCTATCACTAACTGTTGAAAATACCGATATGTCCCCCTAGGTAGCTCAATGTACCATTGTGACGCAATTCTGATAAGAGTGCACTGAAACAATCATAATCTAATAGAATCATGATTCAAAGAATTTGATGAGCACTAGAGATGAAAAGTAGTGATGTGATCACCAGGGTCCTCACCATTCTTACCCTCAAAATTTGGAATGTATGATGAAATATTGGTGGGGTCAGGGATCCATGTGGGATCATGACTCACCCGGTTTTTCATTAGTTTAGACAAATCTAGCAGATTAAGCGTGGCCAGAAATGGAATATGAGGTTGCGACACCTGACCCTAGCCTCCCACAAAAGACTGAGTATTAGGTGTTGCATTCCATCCAAGATTCTGGTAAGGACCAGAACCTTGTTTGGTATTAAAAGACCCTCCTCTGGGAGGATTCATGAAAGATGTATTGGGCATCATTCTAGCAGGAATGTTCTGATAAGGGTTATGAAAATTGCCCCCAGTTGGATTAGCTCCAAAATGAGGGTTCTTAAAACTACCCCCAACTGGATTAGATCCAGGTTGGGGGGTACCCAAGACATAAGTCTAACCTCCTCCAGGTGGGAATATGGATGATTGAAGTGGATTCGTTATGCCAAAAGTATTGGTTGAATTCAGCACCGAGGGGATAGGGATATAGGGAAAAACTTGTCTGCCATCTTGGTTGTTCCATCCCACCATAGAAGGACTAGACCCGGGGTTAAGGAAGAGGAAACTTCCTACATTAGTATTCTCTTGGGGAACATGAGATCTACCAAACATAAAAGGAGTGTAAGGAGGTGTAGTGCCCCCAGGTCCAAGGCTAGTGTTATGGCCAACAGCTGGGATGGCAGTCAAAAAATGCGAAGTGAAAATTGGAATACCATAAGAAAAAGGACTAGTATCCATGGGGATGGTATGAACATTGTAAATTGACAAGTGGCCAAAACCCCAAAAAGGGTTAGAGTCAAGAGATGAAGCATTGACTATGGCCTGAGCCATAATACCTGTGTAGGCCTCTGGCACTGCAACTATAGCGGCTAGAGGTGTCACAGGAGTGCAATTAACTATAGTGGGATTGGGAGTTGATGAAATACCAGTGTTCTAAAGACTAGACTCAATAATAATCCTTGTGGGATCACAAGTACGAAAAGTGGATGTGTGTGTACCACTCCCAATAACTCTACGCCTTTTAGAAGGCAATAGCTCGAAAAATGGTGGTAATTGTAACAACTGACGTGACCTACGAGGAATATGGTCCGAATCCACAACGACGTATGAGTCTCAAAAAATAAAAATATATCCTAAGGCCAACTAGTAATCAAAGAGCATACCAAAAAGTCAAACGACCAATATGCATGCAAACAAGCTAAAGTGGCTGAGTGGCCTCCCTCGCTAAAGAAGGTATGCCTCATCCAGGAGGGACTTGACACTCCATGATAAAGTTTGGAGGTAACATAATCAGTTATAAGGGTCCTCGTAGGCTTAACAACCAGATGGTCAGATCCCCCCGAAGAGGTAATATTCCATAAAGGTTGTGTGTTTCTCGAACCCTATCTGACTCAGGATACAAGCATAATAACCCCTGCAATTAACCTATGAGAAACCTAAGTCAAGAAACTCATCAACCATTGTATAAATGTTACACAGGAGAACAATCGTAAGTCTGGATTACCATATGGGCAGGGTAGCAAATCCCTAAACCTTGAAAGTACCACCTCTCACAAAGGTGTGGATACTAGCAAGATCCCCAAACACGAATAAATACACATAAATATCTCTGACGCTAGGTGAGTATCTAAGGGTTATCCCTTCAAAAAACTTCCCACGACCTCGTTCTTAACTCTGGTGTGAGCGGAGCCTCCTGATATTACCAATTATACAATGGATTTCTCAACTCCCAGTCTCAGACACATATGTTTATTTAATTACCTTGGAGAAGTTTACTCACAAAATCCTATTCCAAGGCACTAAATCCTAGGCTAGTTTTTGCACCCTAAACAATAAAATTGTTACTAATCAATTTTAGTTTAAAGTGTAAATTTTATTGGCCGTGATTACTCAAAAAGGTATGGAAATTAAACTCATGGTGTTATGACTCTGCATGAAAATAAAAATAGATATAATGCAATGCCTAAAATTAACTCTTTAGTGAATGATATGTTAAATAAAAATAGTGCAATCTTCAATTTTAACTCTGCAACTCAGAAGTAAAATGAAATCTTTCGCTAAATGTGCTAAGCTAATGATAAAGGTTCCAAGACAAAAAAACCAACCAATGCAAAATACCTATTTTTTTTTTTTGTATTTTCAATGTATTAAAACGAAAATGCATGGACTAATAAGCGACTTGATATATAAATTCTACTATGTATAAAATCAATCACTCGAGTATAATATCAAGAAGCCAAGAAGACATCCCAACTACCAAGGAAAAATTAAAAACGGAAAACAAAGAGAAAGACGTCGCCCAAAAATTCAACTCCAAACAGGCTTCCTATCATCCTAGATAATCTCAACATGCACCACAGAGACCTAAGAAGGCTTAGTGATCCTCAAAACCTACCCAGTAGTCACTAAACCAAGAAAGAAAGTAAGGGGAAGTGGTATACGTGACTGTTCAAGAGAAAAGGTCGTATATACGCTTCTTGCAATGGGACAACAAGCGTGTATACACGGCTGCCAGGGAAAAAAGGGTGTATATCTTTTAATACAAGGCTAAGAAAGGGTAAAAGGATGAAAAACTTAGACCCAGAGTGAACAAACTATGTCCAACTGTGATACGACAAGAAACACAAAGGAAAAATAACAATGTAAGAATAAAAAATACTTCAACCCTTAGAAGGAATATTTGTCCCTAGTGGAGTCGACAATTCTGTTACAATGGAAAAACTCTCTATGGCCAAGGGTAAACCACAACAGATAGGTATGACTACAGAAATCAACTCAATTCCAACATGTTCTATATAAACTAATGTGCAATGTGAGGAAGAATCCTACCTTGATCCAATCGTTTGATGTTGTTCGACCATTGAGCACTTTGACCCAAAGATTTACACCTATAAGAAGTTATTAACAAACAAGTGATGAAGTATATAGTGACAATATATAAAATGAGTTAGCACATCAGATAGCACAATCCATTAATAAACATTATAAACATGTCCATGGATAATAATCATCTATTTTCAAGATATCGATAGGATGGTAAAGGAGTATTTCTATTAATAATCGATCAACAAAAGTATCAACATTACAGACTTTCATGTCGGCACGGTTCAAAACCAAGAAACCAAGTTCCTTCCAACTAGGTCTCCACCACTTCAATCCTCCACCAAAGGCAAGCTCATAGAAAAGAGGTAATGAGGTCCTCTTGACAATAAGGACAAAGGGATGCAGACTCAATATGAAGTAATTTCTCCAGAGTAACTTTTCTCTCAAAGTTGAATGCTTTATCCTCTTTTTCCATAGCTCAAAATTGTGCTCTTATAGCCTCCATAATGCAACTGAACGGCTGGGTCAGAAGGTTTCCAGTATATGGAAGGCCAAATATCAGAGACCTTTTGTCATGAAATGGAAACCTGACCTCATTTTTTATTTTCTGGCACAAATCTCGATATACGCGAGTTGTAGTGGAGCAACAAGTGTATACACATCTTGCAAAGTAATTAGGGAGCGTATATGTGGAAAAATATATATTTTTGGCTCTGGATTTATCAAAAAGGGGGTTTATAAGTCTTCATAGGGAAAATGGAAAAAGTCCCTCTATGCAAGATAGCAATGGTGAGACAAATCTTGCTATAACATGTCATTCTCCTAGGGAAAAATGACTTTGTCTCTCCCTCCCCGACAATGATGCCAAAAAGATGTTGTTCCTGAGATTAAACTTAAGGCTCAAATAATAATGTCAGGCATCAGGAATTAAGGAAAGTTGGTTTTAAAAGTGATTTTTCTTTCGTTGGTTGTGTAAAAATGAAATACTCAAATGAAATTAATATCTGAGCAGAACATAGGTCGTATTTCGTTATCTAAGTCAATTTATCAAAATGAAAGAGGAGAAGATAATTACAAAACTATTAAACAAACTAAGGCATCAATGTTAGAAGAGTCTTACCTTGTTTATAGTATAAGGAAATGTAGAATGCACTCCTGAAAGAATATAAGAAGTAGTAATCCAAATAACAGGTACGTCTTGTATTTACTGATAGAAAATACAGAGGAAAACTTGCTTTCTAATTAAATACTAATGAAACGTAATCACAATAGTTGTTGTACTAAATTGTAATCATTCATTTGTTCAAGAATGAGTTAAAGAGAATAGAAGATATGAGATACAAAGAGGGAACATAACTCAAACAACACAGAATTTGGAATCCTTGTCTGCACTTGTATTAATACTCACAAAGAATGAGTTTTATTAGTTACAATATGACAAGAAACAACCTATGATTAACCTTAGAAAGTTATATTTATACAAAATATTCTCAACCTTAAACGATTGGAATTCCCCATATTTCTAAAATACTAAAAATTAAAAAATGTAGAATGCGAAACATTTCACTTGCATCTTTTTTGTGACTCTCCTCATTATACTGGAAGAGGCGTTTTTATCTCTAGTTCCCCCACTCCGAAATGGATAACATACACAATTCATCTCATTTGTTTCCAGCGGTGCTACCTTTTCCTTACTCAATACATTCGATACATCTGCTTACAAATTGTGCCACCAGTCTAGAGGGATCTGTTAAATTATTAGCCTAAAAACTATATAATTTATTTTCCAATCGAGGTAATCTTTGTTCCATTCGTCTATCTTCTGAAACTATAGACTGTAAATGCATATTAGGCTTCACTAGCCATCTATTTATATGAATAATATCAAACTATTTTATCTGTGATATTTCGGCCTTAGCCTCTTCCATATTTTTCTTAATGTCAAGTTGATGTTTTGTTATGTTAATTTGTCCCAGTACTCTAGAGCTATATTATTTATCAAGGTCTAATGATTCTTTGTTGAATGAGTGGAAAGACTCTTCACAAAATTCCTTCACTTCCTAAGCCATTTTCCTTCTTTCACATATGATAGATTCCCAGGATTTTAGTATTATATCACCTTTGGTCCGTTCTGAAATGGACAACCTGGAAGTCATAGCTAATACTTCTTTTGTTGACGACACAATTTCTTCTTGGAAGGTAGTCCAGGCATAAATAACTTCTCTCTCTCTCTTAAACAAATGATATCTAATGCTTGATCTATCACCTGAAAATGATCTTGGATAGTTTCAACCTTAGTGAGAAGGCTTTGTTGTGTTACTTCCAGTTCCTTTCGCACTTCCAAAGCCTCAGATTGAAACACTGTTATATCTACAATCATGTTTTCATTAGAGATTACCTTGGCTTATAGATTCCTTACCAACTCATATTGTTTGGTGGCTCATCTATGTCTCACCTGTATATTCCTCTGCATATCCTCGAGGTTGGATTTGAGTTGTTGGATTTCCAGTTTGTCGCTGGATCTAATATTCTCGAAGCCCTTGTTGACCTTGTTTTGGATATTATTTTCTACAATCCTCATTTGATTACGCAATTGGCTTATTTGCAGATCTTTCTGTTCAATCGCTCTTTTAAATTTCCAACTGAAAACTGGTTTCTTGCTGCAAAAGCCACCAATGAACCCACTACTTATTCAACAAAGTCTACCTCCTCTAAGGCTTCTCCATCAATCAACACCCTATGTCTTTTGATTGCTGA
Organism: Picea engelmannii; assembly: GCA_009831015.1. NCBI lineage: Eukaryota > Viridiplantae > Streptophyta > Pinopsida > Pinales > Pinaceae > Picea > Picea engelmannii. The sequence goes on along the minus strand of ML786156.1, from coordinate 1,084,868 downwards.
ACCTTCCCTTTGGTGTATTTCTCTCTTCACCATGACCTTCCTTTTCTTGCTAAAAACGAAATTGGAAGGAGGAAACTCTTCAAAAATAATGGGTGTGAGGTCCTCTATGAAAATTACCTCTGCATTTGGATTCTTTCTGGTGAATTTCAACAGTGTGATGAACTGAATAGGGCTGCCGATTTTGGTGGATGACTGTTTCCCGACTGCATTTGCAGTTGATTTATCTGGTGAAAACAATGTTCCTTCTTCTCCCTCCTTTTCAGTGTCTCTGCTTGATCTTTGGCTTGATAACCTAATACATGTTTCAATGGGATATCTTATTTCTGAGTAGACACCTCAGTCTTCTCCAATATTTCCCATTTTTCTTATCAACTCGAGCTTACTGCTTCTGATTTTCTGGTCTCCATTTGTTGTGCAGCTGTAGACTTCGAGGTTCCTCCTTGTAACACTTTAGGGAGACTACTTCTTCGGTGCCACTGGAAGTATAAAACTCAATCATTTTATTGGGTGGCAGAGATCGAACCCGACTCAAGATCTCTGGATAGGATTTTTATCCCCAAAAAATCTCATCTTGAGGAGAATCCTCATTTTCTTACCTTTTTAAATTGTAGCTGGCCATGTGATTACCCACGACCTTCTGTGGGTCATGCTTCTTGAATTCAATGTTGACCAACTTTATTTATTCCAAGTTCGTGGCCTCTACTTTTGATTGACCGATATCCAATAGGGAAAATGTATCAATATGTAGGGGAAAATAAGGCCATACCTTTTTTTGTACTGCTTTTATCTCCTTGCTAATCCCACCGAGCACAGTTTGTCCTGTGACCTCTTGGAACACTAGTCGATCTGGTAAAAATTGTGATAGAGAAGATGGAGAAACTGAACAACCAAAAACCCTAATATAGGAGACGTGTTCCTCGATATACTAGTATGTTATTCTGCCTAGGTTAGTGATCATTTTGTCTAAAATTCTTGGAGGGGGATAGCCATATTTCGTGGTGTGCATCGGCACCACTACCCAGTTGCAGATCTCATAAAGGAAGTCTTTTGCCTTTTCTTCCCAGAGCTTTGAATGATAGATATGTATGTGTTCAGTGCTATTTGGAGTCCATCTCCAGTCCATTAGCAGAAAAGGCATCATGAAACAAACAACGTCCATAATATAAGCCGACATGAAAAATTGGGCCGGTTTCCCTTTGGCTCTTAGTGACTGATATCTTCTAATCTCTTGAACCAAACTATCCAACAATATATTTTCCCAATCAAAAGAGTACCATTTTTCTACTGTGTGTATAATAGGTACCCACTGTAAGAGGAAATGAGTTGTGTTTTCCTTCCCATAGAGCCTACACAACATCATTTCTATGTACATTATTTGAGTTTCTAGTGCGGAAACTGGGTATATACCATGGGAATCAGTTCTGAAATTCTCGAGGCGATAATACCAGTTTTAATTAAATCGGAAAGGTTTTTTCCATATTGGTCTTCTTGTTGAATTCTTCTAGGAATTTTTCATTGTAAACGAAATTAGATACCAGAGACAATGTGTACATCACTTGCAGATGTTCTGATTTGAAAGACCCAATTGCAACCTTTTTTTAATTGAAAATAGTTCTGGTTGGGATATCTACATGGTCCAACACCCAACCGATCATATCATTATAGGGAAAGATCTTAGGCCTTGTCGCTATATTTTGTAGCTCTGACGGAGCAACAATTTTGTATTTGGTAGATATGTTCTCCTTCTCGTTGTCACTTGAATCATCCAAGAAATTTACCAATTCATATTGTAAGATGTTGAATACTTGTGTCCAAAATTTGACGATGTCTATGCTTCTGGGCGAGGTGTTAGAGAGAAAATTTGTGTTCTTGCTCGAACTTTCACCAGTCACTTTGGGTGCTTTCCATGGAGCCATCATATCAAGCCTTCGAACTCTCTTATCTGACATAAGAAAGGCGTAAAAATCCTTCAGTCGAAAAACTTACGGCTTAGTAAAAAACATAATGAAATTCAAATTCGCATTCCTTTTCCTTTAATTGCATCGATCAACTAATACCTTCACTGACAGAGTATTTACTTTCTTTAATGAAACAGATTTAAGCGGTGGCTCAAAATCTTATTTGGAATGATTGTCATAAAGGTATTATTAATGGCATTTATTTTTGGTGGTTGATTCTTGGGAAAAGCACATATGAAATTTGAATCTATCTGAGTCATCATTAAGTGATGTATTAATTAAGAGATAATATTTGTTTAAGCATCGGTTAATCATAGTTATCATTAAGTAAATTTCAATGTTTCTTCTCTCAGGAGATCTTATAACAGTCTGAGCTATAACTTATGAAATGTGAAATCACGATGTGATTAATTAAGTTTAATTGCATTTAACCCTTTTAATTAATCATTATTAACCTCAAAGATTTTGGGGTTTTGGGTCTCAGGATATTCTATACTAGTTCGAGCTATGTTCTCTGAATCATGAAATCGTGATTGATTAATTAATATTAATCAATTTTAAACTTTTAAATAATCGAGATTAACTTCAAGGGTTTCGTTATTTCAGGTATCGGGACTTTGGTTGTCGTTCGAGGCAGGATCCCTGAAATGCGAAATTGTCATAAGGTTTAAATATCGTTAATCATTTTTGAATCGTTTAATTAACCCGGTTTAACTTAGGATAGTTTCGTGACTTCGTATATCGAGACTTTGGAATTCTTACATGTTGGACGGTTAGTATCGCGAAACCCCGAAAACCGACATTTCAAAGGTAGTCGTTGGTGATTTGACCTTTTAACGAGTGGGTGGCTCCATAACTTTTAAGGATTTCAAATCATTGGATTCAATAGAAGGCTTCATCAACGGTGATATTCAAGTGTGTGTTTGTCCTTATTTAAACAAAAATGAAACTTATGTAAGTCTAAAGTTTAGAAAAAATATATATGTTTCAACACCCTCATTATTTTGAGAGCCAAAAATTCGTAAAGGCCACATAATTTTAGATATAGTTCCTCCCCCCCGCATAACTTCCATTGCTGCATCCACCTCCTCATGCTCCCTCTCTCTCCATTCAAGCACCATCCTGCCAAAAGAAAGCCATTTGTTGAGTTAAAATTCATTAAAAAATTGTTTGCAGTATTGTACGCGGTCTATAATGTCAACAATGGTGTGTAGGTCCACATATATGGGGGAATGATTTTCTTTTCCCAGGTACATGTCTCCACATATGCGACCTGATGAACTATATCTCACGTACACCCTAATTTAAATGTTGCACCCTCAAAAACTAGAAAAAATGTGGACTTAATTGGAATTTTAAACCACTAGAAATGAAGAAGAGGGGAAGGGCACTTACTTGGTCCAAACAGTTGTCAATTCTGTTGATCATAGCTCCCACAATAGCCACTTAAATATCGTGGGAAAAATGGTCTAAAATGCACTATGTGGGTAAAAAACTCAAATGGTATGGTAAAGTTGTTCATTTTTACTATTAGTAGAAATTTTTTATCCGCTTTATATAGTTTATGCTAAGTTTTGACCTAGTAGACTAATAGTGCAGTGGAAGGATTTGGTTTTGGTGGTTTTTTCCAGGGACTTTTGCGGTTTCTAGCGTCATACCGCTTGTTCGTAACTTTGGTGGGTATTTTATTTCATCAACATATAGGATAGGTTGTCACTCCATTTTTCATATTTTCATTATCATATGAATTTGATCCATATGCCTTAGGTATGAACCCATTCATTAGTGACACATAACCTTCTTACTGCTACTAGAACTATTGTTATTGAATGGTAGAGGCTTACCAAACATGGGTGCCCTAGTTAGAAATTTTTTTCCATTTGGTGCCCATGCAAAAGTTATTCCATAGGAATAGGAGTCCCTTATTTTTCCAATAGGACTTTGCGTTTGAACCCCATATTCTTACTCAAAAGCATTCTAACCTGTACCTATGGGATGACCCCCCCCCTGAGTCTTAGTTAAGCTCTTTTCCGACTCTCTAAAAAAGTGAAAAGATTTCCGAGTGAACTTGTCTCTTTCACACTCGTTAAATGGATTTGAAAGGACGTCTATTTGGTGTAAGTTTAACCCTTTTTTGGACCAAGTAGACTATTTACAAAAAATGAACACTCTAGTCAACATTGGATAGAAGAGTTCCCATGGGTATTGTTTTATACTTTTTCAAGCCTAGGGGACTAAATTTATGAAAAAGGAGATTCTTTGGAGTTAAGTTATAATTGAATTCCATTATATTTCTTGTAGTATTGAGCCTATTGTCTATTTTTTATTTCTCATTATAAGCCTCTTACCTCAACAATTTGCATCATTATCCAAGCAAATCCTTGTTTATATCATTTGCATATTGACACCTTGTACCCTAGGAGGAAACATTCCCCCAAGTATCCATGCCCTGCATGCACTTCCTTGCATTGAGCATAGGTATGTTTCACTGTTTGGAGCTAGTTGCTTACTCATGACACTCGTTTCCTCTCTTGTATCATAGCATTCATTTGGCTATGAAAAAACAAAAAAAAATGGGCGCAAAAATAATATTATCTCATATTGGCAGCAGTCATGTTGTAGCACAAACTTTTGAGTCCACTATCATTCAAATTTTAGGTTTAGTATGACCTTAGGAAGCCAAGATAGTTACTTAGAGTTTACTCCTCCAGCTGGTTATTCTTCTAGTCCCTATGGAGAGTTCGTTGATGCCTCCTGCATCACAAAGTCTCATCATCAATTCTATTTTTCTTAAGTTATTGATATGTCTCATGCTCTTGTTCAAAGGAAGTATATAATCCCGTGTCGGCCATTCCTTAGAAATATTGACTTTGCATGTCGACCATACCCTCAGTGTGTCTCAGAGTCATGTGAAGTTGTAGTCCTACCATGAAACCTAGTCCCACTTTAATTATGGGTAGGTAACCTTGAACCCAATAGTCGATATCTCCTCATTGGTTTCCGACTGAGTGGTTTCCCTTGTGTTTGGCGACAAGAAATATATTCACACATGGGGATTCTTGCAATGTCTTGGATTCCATTAGCCTTATATATTGTTTCCTCTTCTTTGTCGATAGTATTCCTTATTGGCTTCTATTCAGAGGGTATTTTTCATGCACTACTTGCATCTGGTGCATGCGAAAGATGCACAAGGGTCATTGGTTCGTGAACATCCTCTTTGTTCAAGTTCCTACAAATCATCAAGCTATTTCTTTGTATCTCGTGCTGACTAATGAGAGATTCCTTAATGCTCTCCTTTCATAGGGTCTCCTTCCATCGACTTCAACTCATCTAATATGGAAATGAGGCCTAGATTCCTATGAGTACCTAGAGGATTGCAGTCATCAGTGGTAGGTTTTCATTCCATCGACAATTGGGAATACATCAATGTCTCCTGATCGATGGCTTCTTCAAGTGTTTGACCTCAACACCTTTATTCACACTTGTAAGAATGTACTTGGTGCCTTGATACCTACTTTCAATATCGGTAGGTTGTCTCACATTTTTTAATGGTATACCATAATGGTCGATAATCAAATGAAGTCTCATTGTGTTCAACATCAACTCCTCTATTCACATAATGTAGACTTTCACCTTTGGCAGATAGTGTAGAAAACATCAATTTATAGTAGTAGTTTTCTTGATTTGTTTCTATCGTTCATTGGACCAGTACCTATATGACTTTAGTGACCATGGGAGATCAAATTGTACTACACTGTATACATATATCCTCAAATTCATTTTTTAGACTAGTTTCCATTGGGCCTTGTTCATGACTATGATATCCTATGGCATGTGTCTACTTTTTATTGCTTATTCACAACCATGAACAAATATTTGGTATATTTCCATATAGATATGTAATGTAATTCAAATTGGAAACCATGTGTACAAAGTCATTATAGATTGTAATATTGTCATGAGAATCTAGCACTTCTAGATGAGTCTCCATCACTCCACTTCTGGGAATTATAATGCATTTCAACCATTGCAGATACTCCTCTAACCTCACACATTAGGGGGAATTTTTTATAACTAATTTTTCCTCACTCCATGAAACTTTCTTGGATGGCCTTTCCATTTCCCTTTGTTGACTTGAAGTCCCCTTTTTCATCTTCTAGAGCCAAAAAATCATATTTTTTCACATATACATGCCTTACTAGTTATACAACATGTGTATACACAGGTCACACCACTACAACCCATTTACATCAAGTTTGGTGCTCAAAATTAAATAATTGTGTTGGGTTTCCATGTCACGTCACAAGATCCATGATCCTTGACCTTCCATATACTGGAAACATTCTGATTCGGCTCTTCAATTCCACTTAAAGGCTACAAATTGAGCCATATCCAAGCCATGGAAGAGGATAGAATTCAATTTTTGATAGCAAAGATACTCTGGAGAAGTTTCACTTCACATTGGGTCTACATCCCTTTATCCTTGAAAGTATGAACACATTGTTCAACCCCCAAGCTCTTCCCTCTTTGATGGAGAAACTCATTGTCTCCTTTATATGAGCTTGCCTTTGGTGAAGGATTGAAGTGGTGGAGGCCCAACTAGAAGGGACTTATTTTCTCGGTTCTGAAATGTGCCGACACAAAATTTTCTCACTTGTATACTTTTGTTGATTATTTTAATAGAAATACTCTTCTCTCGTCCAATTGATATCTTGCAAATATTTGAATTATTATTCCATGGGAACATTTGTCATGTATGTTAATGGATTATGTTATTTTGTATACTAGCATTATATATTATCACCATATGCTTGCATATCTTGGTTTTTGAGGACAAGTTGCAGGTATAAATCTTTGAGTTGCATGCTCAACGATAGTCTTCATCGAACGTCTGGACGATGTAGGCTCTTCATCTTGCTCTGTTAGAATTTAATTTATATAACATACATGATATTAGAGTTTATTTATGAAGTCATTCCTTCTGTTTTGGTTTACCCCATGCCATAGAGAGATTTTCCTTCTAATAGACTCATGGACTCATAGACTCACAAACTCACAGTCTTGTAACCTTTCTTTCATAAGTTTGTCCGAAAAGTCTCAACACTTAACCATTTTTCCACTTATTTCATAAGTTCATCTGAGGTGTACTAGCCGATGGACTTGTATTAGTGAAGGTTTATTCTCCTAGGGTGGAGCAGGCGTGTGGGGAATTAGGGTCTCTTGGTTGTGGGCGTAAGTGGCTCCAGGGATAAAAGATCCTTCCTGTTGCTTTGTGCAACTTCCTTGTTGTCCTTTCCAAGCCTAGAATTTCCTTGCCCGGTGAAGTTTAGTCCCAGCTCGGGGGTGACCTACTGCTGAGAGTGATGAGCAACGCGATCTAAGGCTGGGAGGTTCGTGGAAGGTTTGCACGCAGTTGGTGGATTTACTCCAGACAAAAGATAACTATCATTGTTGTGCTTAATTATGTATTTAATGCATGTTTTGTGATGCTTGTATGTTTTCATGTATTCCGTTGCATGTATGAATTGTTGTTAATTCTATTTAAGTCTGTATGATGGCAGTAACTCTATGTTAAATGTGTTAAATTCACTATTATTCATATATATTATATAAGTTGTAAATTCCGCGTGGTAGCATTACCTGGTCTATGGAGGGTCGGGGATGTTACAATATGGTATCAGAGATGCATGAGGGTATGCAGAGGTCAGACGCAGAGGGAAAACGGGTTCAGGTCAAGGACAACCCACAAACTCAGGCAAAGGATGGAATAATGGTAAGACGAAATCAGGTGGAGGATGGCATAATGAATTGCGAACCCCCAACTCAGTTGATTCTTCAGCTTTTAACTGGATGAGCCAAGGTCAACACTTGTCTTCCTAGAGCTGCATGCACTCCATTTAGCCTATGTCCCACTTTCCAAGAACTTAGGATAACAAAAACATATCATGTTCACCTTAGTCTTCAAGAAATAATATTAAAATATTATTCCTCTAGAGGTAAGCCCCCTAGCTTATCCCCTAGGCCCAAATACTTAGCCCCCCCCTTCCTTACCCTACCTAGTGGAGCTTAGTCCCCTATAATTATTCTTCGTGGTCGGTCTACACACAGTAGTGTTTATATTTTTATTAATGTTCTGCATAATTACATATACAAAAATTAGGCTTGTTAGCCTTGGCATCTGGCTCACCAGCCTAATAAAGACATAAGTCTTTCAACTTATAACCACTTGGCTCACCATCCTATAAGTAAAATTACAATTCCGAAGGGGCTTGGCCTTGGGGTATTTCTCCACCTGAATCACATTCCAATAGATTACATGATTAGCATCAAGTATATATTTCATAAGCAATGAAATATGAAACACATTATGTATAGTCATGGATGTAGGCATTGCAATCATATATGCAACTGGTCCAATCCTTTCTAGGATTTAAAACGGTCCACAAAATCTGGCTGCCAACTTTGAACAATTTCCCAGCTTCAGGGAACTTATGTTGGCTTTCACTTTCAGGAAAACATGATCACCCACTTTAAACTCCCTGTGAGTCCTGTTCTTATCAACATAAATCTTCTTCTTGTCTTGGGCATCTTTCAAATTCTTCTTAATCTTAAGAATTTGTTCTTCCATTTCCTTGAGCAACTCTGGTCCAACTACTTCTCTATCAACTGGGTTATCCCAATTTACTGGAGTGTTTCACTTTCTGTTGTAAAGTGCTTCAAATGGGCTCATCTTTAGTGATGCTTGATACCCATTGTTGTAGGAAAATTCTACCAATTGTAGGTAGTCTTCCCATTTAGACGGTTTGTCCATCACATACATCCTTAGCATGTATTATATCAATTGGTTCACCCTCTTTGTCTGCCCATCAGATTCAAGATGATAAGCAGTGTTGAAGTTCATATTCATTCTGAACCCTCTGAATAACCCTTTCCAGAATTTTGAGGTTAATTTCGGGTCTCTGTCAGACACAATTGTCTTGGGAACACCATGAAATCGTGTTATTTCCTTCATAAAGATATCGACAAAATTAGTTGCCTTGTGAGTAGTCTTTAATGGAATAAAATGGGAAGCTTTCGTAAGCTTGTCCACCACCACCATGATTGAATCATGCTACTTTCCTTTTCTGGGAAATCCTGTGATGAAATCCATTGTCACTACCTCCCACTTCCACTCAGGTATTGGTAAAGGTTGTAGCAACCCTGTTGGGTGTCTATGCTCAGCTTTGACCTTATGGCATTCCATACATTTGGCGATGTATTCTGCAATTTCTTTCTTCATACCTAGCCAAAAGTAATGGCTCTTGACTGTTGCCACTATTTTATGATATCCAAGGTGCCCAACATAAGGAACAATATGCATTTCATTCAAAATCATAAGTTTCAAGTCCTAGACATTAGGTAAATAAATTATGTTCTTGTACAAAAGTATTCCATCAGCCTCTAATTTATAATTTTCCACTTTCTATAGCATCTTACCATGTTGTAGCTTTGCTACCAAATCCATGTACTACAAATCTACATTTGTAGCTTCCAAATTTTTTCCCTTAATGTCAGTTTGGTACATGCTAATGGTTGTAGCATGTAGTTCATGCACTCTCTTGCTGAGTGCATCAACCACTTTATTGTCCTTTCCTTTGATATGCTTGATATCAAAATCATACTCACAAAGGAATTCTAACCACCTACTCTGCCTAGAATTCAAGGTTGGTTGATCAAATAAATAATTCATACCATTATGGTTTGACTTCAGTTCAAACCTCCTTCCCATGAGGTAATGCCTCCATTTCTTTAGAGCATGAACAATAGCCACCAAATCCAAATCATGAGTTGCATAGTTATTTTCATACTCTTTCAATTTCCTGGACTCATAACATATTACAAATCCATTATGGCTGAGGACTCCTCCCAATCCTTCTTTGCATGCATCTGTGCACACTACGAAATCCCCATTTGGATCTGCAATCCTCAGGATTGGAGCACTAGTTAATAGTTGGTTCAATCATTGTAAGCTCTTCTCACATTCTTCTATCCAATGAAACTTCTTCTCCTTCCTTTGCAAGGAAGTGATAGGGTGAGCTATCCTTGAGAACCCTGCAATGAACCTTCGGTAATAGCCCACTAGACCCATAAAGGATCTTACTTCTATCACTTTCTTAGGCGTTGACCATTCTCTTATGGCCTCTATCTTCTCAGGATCTACAACTATCCCATCCTTTGAAATGATATGTCCCAAGTAATCGATCTTCTTTTGATAAATGAGCACTTGCTCAATTTGGCATACAGTTGGTGCTCTCTTAGCACCTGCAACACCATCCTCAGATGTTGTTCATGCTCTTACTCCAACTTGGAATACAACAGGATGTCATCCAAAAATATTATGACAAAATTTTCTAGATATTACCTGAATACCCCATTCATTAAACACATGAAAACAATGGGTGCATTCGACAACCCAAATGGCACCACTGTGAATTCATAATGACCATACCTTGTTCTGAAGGTGGTCTTGCTGATGCATCCGGTGCGTATACTGGACCGGAAAAGCAAGTAGCTCTGGAATCGAGCCATAGGGCTTGTAAAAGTCCAGTGGACCTGGTACAATCCTGAGGACACAACATGGGATCATGAAGATGCTATGCGGGCATAGTACCCACATCATTTTGAAGATTTTGGAAATCTTGTTGTTGTTTTGTAAATAAGTTACACTGAGGACAATGCAAAAATAAGGGGAGGGGATTGTAATACCCCAAGGCCGAGTCCCTTTTGAATTGTAATTTTTCTTATAGGCTGGTGAGCCAAGTGGTTATAAGTTGAAAGACTTATGTTTTTATTAGGCTGGTGAGCCAGATGCCAAGGCCAATGAACTTGATTTTTGTATATGCAATTATGTAGAACATTAATAAAAATATAAACATTGTTGCGTGTAGACCGACCACGAAGAAGTGTTATGAGGGACTAAGATCCACTAGGTAAGGTAAGGAATGGGGGGCTAAGTATTTGGGCCTAGGGGCTAAGTTAGGGGGCTTACCTCTAGAGGAATAATATTTTAATATTATTTCCTGAAGACTAAGGTGAACATGATATGTTTTTTTTATCCTAAGTTCCTGGAAAGTGGGACATAGGCTAAATGGAGCACATGCAGCTCCAGGAAGACAAGTGTCGACTTGGGATCATGCAGTTAAAAGTTGAAGTTTCAACTGAGTTGGGCGTTCACGAGTCATTTTTTCATCCTCTGCTTGATTTCATCCTACCATTCTGCCATCCTCCGCCTTTATTTCATAAGTTCATCTGAAAATTCTAGTTATTTTTCCACTTCTTTGGACTCGCGGACTTTCAGACTCACAGACTCACAATCTTGTAACCTTTCTTTCATAATTCCATCTAAAAAGTATCAAAACTTAGTCATTTTTCCACTTCTTTGGCCTTGCAGACTTGTGAACTCATAGACTCACAATATTGTAAACTTTGTTTCATAAGTCCATCTGAAAAGTCTCAACACTTAACCTTTTTTCCACCTCTTGAGACTCACAGACTTGCAAACTCCTGGAATCACAATATTGTAACATTTCTTTCATAAGTCCATCTACAAATTCTCAACATTTAACCATTTTTCCATCTTCGTGGACTCATGGACTCACAAACTCATAATAATTCCCAACACTTAGCCATTTTTCCACCTTCACGAACTCACAAACTCATGAAATCACAAACTCATAATAAGTCCCAACACTTAGCCATTTTTTCTTCTTCGAAGACTCATAGACTCATAATAAGTCTCAACACTTAGCCATTTTTTTGTCTTTGTGCACTTGTGGACCCATGGACTCACATACTCATAATAAGTCCCAACACTTAGACATTTTTCCATCTTGATGGACTCGTGGACTCACAGACTCATAATAAGTCCCAACACTTAGCCATTTTTTTGTCTTCGTGGACTCATGGAATCACAGACTCATAAACAAATTTCCAAGATCTTACCATAGTATCATGGGACTGACAGTTGGTTTTCGACATAGCTCCACATCACCTACCAAGTGTAACATCATTCAACATGTACTTGCAACCATGGTAGCACGTGTCTTTCTTCTATTATGTCAGCTAACACATGCACTCCACGCCATGTCGACGCCATCATATGGAGAAATACCCAATGTTTCCAATTTTCTTGTGTTCAAATTTTCCAAAGGGGTTAAATTATTCACATTTCCCTTGAAATTCCTCTCAATTTTACTGCAGTAATTTCAATAAATGAATTTAAGACATCCTTTTTCTGTCATTTCGTCAAACGGTTTTCCTACATAGTCTGTAATTTGCACTTATGCATTCCACTAATTGGCCCATCAACTTCGCACACACTTCTACTCAATTATAAACCCATAATTATCATGCACCCATTTTCACACACAACACTAAAATGTACCACATGCACCGCGCACCTATATCCAGTGTGCATACCTTTTTTTCATGCACCAATCTCTACTGAGCAGAAATTTTATGTTGCACACCGATATTCTGCATGCACTACAAGCACATGTTGTGCATGCACTAATGAATTAGTACTACGCTATGCCGAAATTCCAATTTCATACCTTGTGGATCACATTATTATTCGTGTGCCACAAAATATGCACCTTGCGATGCCAAAATTAAAAACGCTTTTTTGTGCACCCATATTTTGCGCACACCACCAATTATACACAACACAATGCCAAAATCTAGTGTACACACCCTGTGCACCATTATTTTCTGTGCAACTCCAAATTTTAGTGCACACACCTACACTAAATTAAGTTTCCACATCACCAGCTCCACATAGTGCAATACCCAATTTTTAATGTGCACACTTGCACACCTTTATCTTTCTGCGCATCACTACTACTTAGCACACACACATATTTTCAACACAACTGATTTTTCTATAATTTTGATGCAGAAATTGGGGCTTTTTCTAGATCTCGTACAATTGCTTCTAATTTCCATCATGGACGCACTGTAACTTGAAATTTGGCCACTCATGAATTCAACTCTCTATGAGAATCCGCTTTGACATTATGCTAACTCGACCCATCTAGGCTCAGTGTTGAAAATTGGGTTCTAATACCACTTTGTAATGTACTGAGCCACTAAAGTTGGCCACGTTACATAAAACTCTCTCTTATCAACTTTGATACCATAATGTAATGTACCCAATGCTCGGCTAAGCAACATTACATGCGAAAAATCATTAAATTATTAAGATTTACTGCTAATTCAATTTTTGTAGCTTACCAACCGCAAATCACACACAATATTCACCAATTGACTGATACCACAGTTCTAAATGCATCTAGCAACATATATTAAACATGAATATAATTGTTCAAGAAAACAGTAAACACACAACATTCATATAAACCATTTACCCAATGGAATTAACATAAGAACATAATATAAACACTTATATGTTAATGATAAACCAATTTTTTGCAAACGAAGGATGAACCTCCCAGTCATAGGCACTTCTGATAATTTTCTCTTATCAACAGGACACCCCCAAGCTAAGGCTATGATTCCACAAGGAGATCTGACCCACTAGCTATCCACTCTCCACACATAGCAACCCCAAACCCAGGTTCTAGTCTCACAATAGTTCCAAACCCCGAACTCTCTCTTTTCCCCACAACTTGCACAACCCAAGGAATGTACCCCCTTCACTACTCATAGTCCCTCGGGCTGTACTATTTGTTTATCAGGGCCACTTGTGCATTTAATTGGCCAAGAATCACTTAGCTAGGAACTCTAGTAACTTTTAGTTGTTTCATATTTTCTCATAGTACCCTTAACAAGGCTCTGAGTCATTTTCTCCATGGGAAATAGCACCACAAGCTTACAAGCCAATTTAAAGGCACAAAAGTCTATACTGAACATAAAAACCATCCAAACAATGTCTACATTCAAGTATACCATGGCTGGTCCTCTTCCCATCCCTCTACTCCTCCATTACTACCCAAAAATGGTACGTAAAAACTGTCCCAAATTTGCATACACATTTCCTCTTCCCCTTGATTTCTTGACTCACACTCTTCTCAAGGATGATTGTACTTCAGCCCATTCTCTCCAATAACTATGGGGTGTGACTACTCACACCCACTATCTTACATGTGTTTAATGATTGACCTCTCATACACTCAATCAACAAAAAGAAGGTTATACACAAAGATAATAATTTCAAGAATGTGGGTTGGATTAATACCCATGAATAATTACCCCTTGGTCCCCTCTCTCTTGTGGAATCATAACCCCCCATATTTCTCCATCTCTTTTGTATCGCAACCAACAATTATTCCTTTTATTGATTAATCAATGTTCATAACATGCAATTTGGCCCTCGAACACATTATATCAATACAGGATCTTAGGCCCAATGCATAGGCTCACCAACCTAATTCACATTTATACAATTACATTATAATTCACGAGGATTATAACTAGGGATGTTACATTACTGACTTACAACAATCATCCATCGTTAAATATTTCAGAAGGGATTCTTACAAAATTCCTTTCAATTCTCATGAGACATGGGCATGAAATATTTATACCTGTTCTCGTTTCCAATACCCTCTCAAATATTACCTCATCAGTGGTGCTTCATGGGAAATCCTAAGGTCCCTTCATCAATATTTCAACAACAACCTTCTTATATTTATCCTCTTCCTAAGCTTGCCCACCATTGACAATGGTGTTCCCCAACAATTCCAATATTTTCCTACACATAACAAGAATTATCACATTCATAGTTATATTAGTTGTCATGTTAAATATAAATGCATGTGCCATAGCATTTAAACCAATAATTTGTTTCCAGACATCCCCCAAAATATCTATATGCACTCTATCACATTATCTTCAATTCTTTTCATGACTGAAAAAAAAATAACATTTATGTTGTCTCTACAATCATACAATTATCGACATTCTCATGCCAACACCATTCACACACAACAACATATCGGTTTCCCCATCCCAGAGGAACTCAAGAAACAACAAGAAAAGAGTCAAGATATTTTCCCTCTTTCCAACTCCTTTGCACAATTAGGAACTTTCAATTTAGTTGAATTAATTCCAAGGATTCCCTGCCTTTGCATAACATGTCTTAACCAAGATTTTTCATTTAAACATATTCATTAGTTTATTTTCATTTTAACAATTTTACTTGTTTTCTTCTGTTCTCACAACTATTCTTTTATGGCATACAACTTTACTAAGAAAATCAAAGTTTCAAAGTGAGAAAAGTGTTCCTCCTTTTCTCCTTCTTTGATTTTTCAATCTATCACTCTTGGAATCTGCCTGATCTCTTCCTTAAGCAACCTTGGTCCAGTTCATCTTGACCTTTCTTGGATGAAATGACATACTACAACATCAAAATTTAGTTTACAAATTAATTATGAACCATTGCATTCTACACATTTACTAAATAGAAAATCAGATTGGTCAACATTTATTTGCATATCTCTCATTCATGCATTATATTTTAAAATGTAATCCAATATCCTTGTACAAATAGGATTTTCAACTCATTGAATGATTCTCAACATTCATTGATGTTATGGTTCTTTTCTCTTGACATACTATATATACAGTTCCTTTGCAAGGAACTTCTTCAACATGCGACTCTCTGTTTCAGATTCATCACCATCTGAAATGACCTCAATCCTAAGTTATCATTAGCATCATCATTCCATAGATTTATCCAATATTCCATATGAATATAAGGATGCATCCTTATTATGCATTCTAGTTTACACGTTCACTCCTGCAAATTATTCGATTGTTCGTTCATGCACTTAACCACATGCATCAACCATGATGTGTGTGTCTACCATAGGCACTCTTTATATTTTCACATGCATATTTACCTAGAAATCATATCACTCATGATTGTTCACAATAATCTACATGCAATTCTCGAAGTCACACTCATAATTATTCTACCCTATCTACATGGAAACAACCAACAAGAAACCACTCTTCCCCTTCTGCTACAAAATAATTTACAATTCAGAAATACAAACTAGGTAATCACAATGTTACCACAAGAATAAAGATAAAAATTCTAACCTCTCTAATTCCTCAATCCATTCTTGGTCAACATACCTTTACCAAGGAAATCATTTCTTAATATTCCCTCTAATCGCTACTTGAGAATATTCAACAATACCCTCATGGCTACCATCCACCTCAAGATGTCAATTTGACTCATTGGTCTTTTGAAGATGCCCAAGCACTTCCTTTACCATATTTTGGTTTAGCTTCTTTATGTTTTACAACCATTTACAAGTTTCATTCATTATAGGTCAAATTCATTGTCTTTATGATTTTCCATCAATCCTCTAAACATGAGGAATTATACATACATGAATTAGTCTCTTTATTTAAGAATCAATTATAATTGTTCCATCAACCCATTCTTACAAGAAGTATGACAACCACTAGTTCATTTATTCTCTGAACTTAGGAATCCCTAAACAAGATTTTTCCATTTTCATCCAGTCACATTTAGGTTCAATCATTAATTATTATTATCATATTCCCACTCCTGTAGGAGTAGCTATCATTCTAGCAAGGCAACTAGAAATATATTATTTTGTATATCAACATGGTTAACTTTTCTATTGTGGTAAATTCCAAAACACAATTCCAATCTACAGTCCTTCTCCTCAAGGATATTACATAGATAATAAACTAACTTTCTAAGGTAGAAAACACTTCCCAGCAGGCTCATCTTAGTCTTGGTATACCATCCCTATGACTGATGTCTATCCCATACAAGCCTAGTGTTTGAAACTATTCTCTGATACCACTTTGTAACACACTCGACCCCCAAATCCTCTCTTAGGCTGGTGGGATGTCAAAATTTCCTCTTCTTCAAATAAATTATTTTCTATGAATAAATATCATATTTGGATTTTTCTCATCGAGAGATTTCCAACTACTGTAACCATGCTCAAAAACAAGCTCTAGATAAAAATTTACAACCTATTAAAGTTCCAAGACCGTCATTTCCATGTGGTATCCATGCAACTCTTTGCCACTATTTCCATCTAATGTGGCACTAACATGGATATAGATGTGGCACCTGTAACGTGGCCCAATGTAGCCCTTAGCTTATCGGTTCCTCGACCCTTATCCAAATTGACTGCTTAGATTCACTTAGATCCCCTCTTCATCGGAACACCCAATTGCCAGGAATGACACCCTCACTAATGATTCCATATTGAAGAGTCATTTTCGAAGATCCAATAGTCCTAGGGATTAAGGATTTAACAAATCGAATCATCTTGGTTCCTCCACCTGATAGACAGTTATCACTCATCTCTTCGTCTTTCCTTTACATGACTAAGTGGGACCCACAACATATCTACCACTAATATATGATCTCACCTACTCATTGATATACAAATCACAAGCACTCTCAAATTCCCTTGTCATCACAATATATCCATTGTACATATCACATCCCACTCCGACAAACCCACTCCAACCATCGCTTCTTGGACGAAGGGTCAGGATTTACTCACCTTGTCGAATCAAATATTGTTATTTGTTTTGGTTATAAATAGGGGTTCTTATGAGGAGAATATTCTGATTAAGGACTTAACCATTTCAAGGATTCTTCCAAGTATTTTCCAAGTCCTTACCATGCCTTCTTGGTGTTTTCCTTCACTCCCAAACAAGCTAAGACAATATCTCTTCCTAATCTTGGATGAAGATTTGCACCTTGTGAACTTTTACTTCAAGGCAGGTGATTTCAAGGGGAATAAGGTTCTCTGACTATGGAGAGACCTTCCTAGATTCCAGGGAACTTCTACCACCATCCTTACAAAGGAGGTTTATATCTTTCTATCTCTCCATTCATAGGCTTGCATAATTCATAGGGTTACACCCTAACTTTACCCTGCCTATTGGGATACATAGATCTATCTGGTCAATCAATGAAATAAAGCATGCATATTCCATTCAGTTCTATTATTATTGAATCATGCAGAATTACATTTATAAAATATTTCAGTCCATCAATAGGAATATCCATTCATGGATGTAATCACAAGTTACAACCATTCAATAAATTTACAAACATGCACATTTACAGGTAATTACAGGAAAACGTCATTCATTTCACTCTACACAGAGAGCATACAAATAATTGTAACATCCCATTCTATTGAGCACACTTATACTTAATTATTCTTTGAGGACACTTGCGTGAAAGTGATACAGTTATGGTACATTATGATTTTGTTTCGATTATGAGCTATATATGATGATGATTATGTATTGTGATTCATTGTTACTTTCATATATGTATGTATTGATAGATATTATTAACGAGTTCTCCTGAGTGTGTAGGACACATGACATGAAATGGATGTTGATGTCATCAGTGGACTCTCTTGGACTTTGGATTGAGTCAAGGAGTGGATTGTATTTTGTTTTAGTATTTCATTTTAGACACATGAGATATATGATTTATGTACATGGATTATTAACACCATTTTTGTCAGTGGATGCAGGCTTGAAGATGCCTTCTAATACGACTCACATATGGATTTAAGGGGTTATGCACGAAAACCAAACATTTGAGGGAGAGGTGTGGCAACGTCCCTGTCACGGCCTAATATCACTCCTCAGGTGACCTAAACTGTAGGTTAACGATTACCTAGTTATAGAGGTACATAATGTCGTGAGGGAAGACTAAGACATTCACTCATGAATAATTATAACGATGTTAGGGAACTAACCCCTCACATAGGTACAATAATATATTCTGATGTAATAAAGGTCAATATTAATAAGGCCTAGAAATAAGGAAGAATAAGTCAAATGTAAGAAGACCTAGTAGAATATTCCACTTCTATAAGGATCTTCCTCTAGATGGTTCTTTTGATAGACATATGCAGTATAAATAGGAGTCGAGGGTATGATAACTTTTGTCTTTGATATTATTGTAATATGTATCTCCTTTGCAAGAGGTTGCCCCCTCGAAGAGGAAAGTGAACATTTTTCTCAGTAATCTAAGTGCTCTTTCTGGTGTTATTCTGGTATCATTTTGGTATTATTTTGGTGTTGTTCTAGTTATATTGTTGCTCATCTTCCATTTCTATCATTTTATTTATGTTCTTCATACCTTTTGTATCTGGAATATTACAAGTGGTATCAAAGAACTTTCCTCAACATAAAATTGTGGGTAAATTGTTTTTTAGGGTAGACACGTATTCTAGTGTCTTCAAGCTACAAAGATCTATTGTTACATGCATAAACCCGTGGTTGGGGATTCATACACACAGGAAATACAAGTGGTACTTAAGAGCACATATTTTGGCCACCCTTGTAACCCCTGTTCGTACCCCTTCGAGTAGAAGTGCATCAGACAACACCTGTATATAGATCAACCTAGATTTCCTAAATCCCTCTTTAGATAAACTGATCGGCTACTTGAATGCTATAGTGCCACCTAGAATAACACTCAGGAAGATACTCTCTAGTAACTGGGTAGTCAGGTAGTATGTTTAAGGGCACGGTCCAACCTCCTTAGTTGGTGCCCTGAGATATTGGGTTGAGTAATAGTGTTGGACTCCGCACATATATCAAAGAGCTATAGCACAAGGCAAACCCTTGTCTATAGAACCCTTGAATACCTAACCCTTGGGGATGGAAACAAAAACAAAACAAAAAAGACAAGATTTATTGTCATGCAACTGTGTCTCCTACATTCAAGTTTCCAAATCAGTACACATTTATTCCTGATTAATCATTTGGGCATTTTATAACTGCAATATTCTTCAGACCAGAGTATAAATCCACAGGTGTAAAAAACAAAAACAAAAAATTCTATATTTTGTTGCACCATTATTTGAGACCTATTCCATTGGATTTATCTCTTCTCCCTTATCACATTCATACCTATCATTTTTCAGCCAATGTTTTGACCCCACTCGCCCCTTTTTGGTTCCCTCGTCATCATGGCCCATACCCATAGCCAGGACTTGGAAGCTCGCTTCAATACCTTGCAATCTAATTTCACAGAGACCCAACAAGAAGTGAGACAACTCACTGCCAATATCTCCACCATCAATAAAAACATGCATTCCTCCATAGTCGCCTCAATCGAGGAACTCAAAGAAGACCTCAAACAAGAAATTAATACCCAACTTGAATCTATCGCTTCGATGATCTGCACCAAGCTACATATGCCTGCATATCCCCCTTTATCTGACCCACCTTTGCATACCAAAGTTGAAACTTCCTCTCATTCCCATAATTTTCAACCCCATCACTTTCAGCGTGACCTACACCTTCCACGTGTGGATGTGACCAAATTTGATGGCTCAGATCCCACTAGTTGGGTAAATCAAATGAAACATTATTTATCTTTGTATGACATTACATATGACTTGGCCAAACTCCGGTATGGTGTTCACCATCTAGATCAAGAATGTTGGCAATAATGGAATGGAGAAAAACTGCACATCAAGGATATGTTTCTTGGACACACTTTGTGGCAGAGATTTATGAACGATTTGACACAGACACCAACCATTTAGGTCATTTGACAAATTTGAAACAATCTGGCACAACGGAAGACTTTATAGTTTCTTTTGAGCGACTGACTTTTCATACAGAGGGCATGTCTCATGTTTTTTTCCAAGAATGTTTTATCAGTGGCCTCAAGGATGAGATTCGTGCCCATGTCCTCATGGCTTGGCCTCAGAGTTTGGTGGAGGCTACTAAAAGAGATAAGGAAGAAGAATAGTTTGTCTCTTCTCAAAACCGAAAAACCTCCTTTATTCCTCGCACTAAACCAGTAAATCCCACTCCTACTTTTACTCCACTAAATATCCAAAAATTGACTAGGGACGAAATGGATGAACACCAACTCAAAGGCCTTTGTTATAATTGTGATGAAAAATATTTTCCGGGACATAAGTGTAAGGAACAAAATATTTTTATGGCCATCTCAGATGATGTTTCAAAAGAGGATGTTGAAGCTCCCCTTGTGTGTGTGTCACCTAAACCCACTAACATAACCCTTCCTTCAGACCATCTCGAAGTCGAACTGGTTATTTCCCTAAATTCTCTCACGAGCTTCTCTTCTCTCGAAATGCTCAAACTAATTGGCTACATGAAGCATAGGAAGGTCATCATTATTTTTTATAGTAGAAGCACCCATAATTTTATTCATCACCGCATTGCCATAGAAACTAATTTCTATATCCGTGCAGACAATAATTTCCAAATCATGATTGCCAATGGAAAGTCCATGAAATGTGGAGGGCGTTGTGAAAATTTGTGTCTCCAAATTGGTGACTACCACCTGAAATCTCATATGTTTTCTATCAACATGGGCGGTTGTGACATTGTGTTGGGTGCAGACTGGCTAAGTATTTTGGGTCCCATTCTCATGGATTTTAAGGAATTAACCATGCAATTCAATGAGGAGGGTCAACAATATAAGTTACAAGGAATCACCGTCGGTTCCCCTGAGATCATTATTTCCCATCGCATGGAAAAGATGCTCAAAAAAGTTCATTCGGGTGTTATTGCCCAAATCCATGCCATACAAGCAACCGAGACACCCTTTTTGTCGTAGGACCTCCAATCCATCCTCTCTAAACATCAAGTGGTTTTTTCCACTCCCTAGGGACTACCTCCTTCCCTTGGTGTTCATGATCATTCCATTCCCCTTGTCCTAGGAAGCCTTCCTCCCAATATATATCCCTATCGTCACCCCTTTTCCAAAAAAAATGAAATTAAGAAAATGGTTCAAGAACTTCTTAACACATGTGTTATCCACCCAAGTACGAGCCCCTACTCTTCTCATGTGGTCATGTTCATGAATAAATAAGGTTCTTGGTGCATGTGTCCTGACATCCATGCCCTCAAAAAACTCACCATTAAATATAAGTTTCCCATTCTTGTCATTGATGACCTCTTGGATGAATTGAGTGGCATCCAATTCTTTAATAAACTTGATCTTCATTATGGATATGACTAGATCCATATGAAAGAGGCACACATTCCTAATACTACCTTTATAACTCATGAGGGCCACTATGATTTTTTGGTCATGCCCTTTGACTTGTATAATGCTCCCTCCACTTTCCAAAGCCTCATAAATCATGTCTTTCATCCTTTTCTCCATCATGTTGTCTTAGTTTTCTTTGATTATATCCTCATCTATAGAAAAACCTGGACAAACCATCTTGCTTATGTGGATCAAGTTCTCCATCTACTCTCTCACCACCAACATTTCCTGAAACAATCTAAATGTTCTTTTGGCACCTCAGAAGTCAAGTAATTAGGTCATCTTGTTGACAAGGATGTCGTCAGGGTGGATCTTAAAAAGATTGAAGTTATGCAAGACTGGACTTACCCAAAGACTCTCAAAAGCTTGTGTGGATTTATGGAATTAACGGGTTATTATCGCACGTTTGTTAAGAATTATGGAAAGATTGCAACACCTCTCACTGCACTCGTTAAAAAGAATTATTTCACTTGGACTCCAACAATTGCTAAGGATTTTCGAACCTTGAAGATGGTCATGTGTACCACTCCATTCCAGGCCCTTCCTGATTTCAAAAAGACCTTTTTCCTTGAATTTGATGCTTCAGGGAAAGGAATTGGCATTGTCCTTATGCAAGAGGGTCAGACTTTGGCCTTTACCAAAAAACAAATGTCTGAACTAAATTTGGGAAAATCAATCTATGAAAAGGAAATGTTGGCTATTTAGTATGTCGTTGATCTTTGGCACCCTTATCTATTGGGGCAATGCTTCCAAATTAAGACAGATCATCAAGGCCTCAAGCATTTCATGGAACAATGCATTTCCTCACCAGAGCAACAAAAATGGGTGACTAAGTTCTTTGGATATGATTATGAGATCATTTACAAGAAAGGAAAAGACAATGTGGTTACAAATGAACTTTTCCGAAAATATGAAGATGAAGGGTCCCTTTTTTCTCTCTCCTTCATTATACTAGATTGGCTCCAAGCAGTTCGCCAAGAATGGCTACACGATCCCAAAATTTTGCATCTTATACAACAATTGCATTCCAATTCTCCAGTTTCCCCAGGTTACTCTTGGCTCCATGATGAGATTTGATACAAAGGTCATTTGTATTTAAGTAAATAGTCAAAACTTAAATCCACGGTACTTTCTGAGCTTCATGCTACACCCACAACTGGGCTCTCTAGTTTACCAAAACCTATGACAGGGTCAAACGTTTTCTTTTCTAGGATGGTATGAAACAGGACATTCATAATTTTGTGGCTAAATTTGATGTGTTTCAACACAACAAGGGAGAAACATTCAAATCTCCTGGCACACTAACCACTTTCGATTCCACCTGTTATTTGGCAAGATATCTCTACAGATTTTATTGTAGGCTTACCTAAATCGGAAAATAAGTCAGTCATCATGGTGGTAGTTGATCTCCTATAAAAGTATGCTCATTTCTGTGCTCTTCAACACCCATTTACAACATCCATTGTGGCTCAAACGTTCATGGATCAGGTCTTCAATATTCATGGCATGTCACATTGTTAAGAACCAAAGACTGAACACACAATAGATCCACAAAGAAAGATAAAAGAAACCACACTTTATTATTACCAAACCCTTGAGGTAGGGCAACAACATACAATGGATCCTGTTATGGAAGGGATCCTCTCCTGTTCACTTTCCTCTTCGAGGGGGCATCCTTCTATTGAGCTACCGCTCCAAATATAATATTTCTCTTCATGTCTCATTACATTGTATGAACCCCTTTATATAGTGTTACCATCACCTAAGAACATTCTAGAGGATGAATCTTCTAGAAGTAGAACCTTGTAAGAATTCCTCATACATTTATTATATCTAACTACCATAGTGGGCCTTATTTAATAATATAGTGGACCTAGTCCACCTTACATTGAATGGCCTCCACTATTATCACTATGGGCCCTCTGGACCCCCCCACTACCTCTCTAGCTACCTTACATTCCATCCCCCTTATGAAATCATTGTCCTCAACACTTGATGTACAACCATATACCAGGGTCCCATGAATAATTGTGGACCAGAATGATGAAGAAGACTAAAGAACCAAGGTCCCATGTATAAAGGAAAGCCACCATATTGAAGTAGTCCAACCACCATTGTAATCTCGGGTCCCATGTCCAAGTGCTCATGTGAACTCCCTGTGGAAGATTTTGGAACTCAATAACCAACTCAAAATGATGCTCCAAAGACTGACACCTATCATGTGGATCCAAATAAGAAGATCCATCCACATAGTGGAAAAGGGTCATAGCAGAATATGGAAGGAATAATACCACTGTAGAATATGCAGGATGGACACTG
>ML786156.1:998577-1022905 GCA_009831015.1 Picea engelmannii | reverse complement strand
CCCCTCACTAATTAGTCTTATGGTATGATGGAAAATACTTTTAAGGCTTCACCCATCATTCAACTACTTGGAATTTTCCAATTAAACAATAATACAATTACAATATTTATATGCCATCACATGGAAATCATTAAATACGATTAATTACATGTAATCAAGGGCTTAGAAATGGAGCATTAAAATTACGTTCCAAATTAATACATTCCAACAATACCACACAAGTAATCATTACATATTCCAACACCCCCTTAATGATGACTAGGAGAAGGAACACTTATGGAGGAAGATGGCATTACAATAACTTCCAACATTCCCTGCAAGAATAAGAAAGACAATACCTTCTAGAGTAACACATTCCAACACTCCCTCTTATGAAGACTAGGGAGAAAGAACAATTATTGCACCCAATCATGAAATTTCACCCAAACCAAGTTGTACGATGAACTCTTGCAGAATCGACAACAGTGTACAGAAACTTCAAATGGCCAATACAATAGAACACATGTGTAGCAGAAAATCATCGCAACCATAACTCAATTGAAAGCTTAAAGAACTCTTGCAAAACACCACAATAATGTACAAAAACATCAAAAGGCCAATACAACATAAAATGTGGTAAGAATAAAGTTGTTCCAACCAATATGACAGGTGCAATAATATTGTGGTAGACCATATTACAAATACAAGAACCCCAGATCTATACATATGTGGTGAACCAACCTGAATCACGAGTTAATAATACAAAATACTTGAAATATAAAGATATCCATATAGGACAGTAATAAATTATATATTGAATAATATATGTATAAGAATATGAATAATATGATATTACAATGAGGATGAAGGATTGTATATATACCCACGTAGGGGTGTCCTTTCATAAGAGACATGACCTTTCATATGTCATGTATCTTCATAATTAATTATTGATTATTTATATTTAATTATAGTTACATATTTATATATTTATGTTTGTTACATTTAATTCCCCTTAGAAATGTTTTTTCCTCAAAGCATGTTTATGGAGAGGCTTACTTCTTCGTTCTAGTTCGCAAGTCTTTGCATGATTCTCTATTTTTGGCGTTGTCAAGATTGATGATACGAGATGATATGAATGACAGAGAGATGAGAATAACTGTCGAATTGTGAAATGGTCAGACCACCTTAATTCAATATTTTGCAAAATATTTCACTTCCACAATGAATCATTATTATGAGAGTGAATTACATTGGTATCACTATTTTTCGGGTGATAACTTTGTTGTTCCCAACTTAAGTGATCTTGACACACTGCTTGTTTAAGATACCTTCTTTTATGATTTCAATGTCGATAAGGTTTTCTAGTAACATGATTTTCCCTTACCGAACATGTTGTGTTTCCTCGATTTACTGCGGGTATTGTATCTTCTTCGTTTGATGTTGTTTTTTTGGTTGTTGGATCTACACTCGAAACTTCCATGGTTTGGACTACAACATATGAATATGTATTCTTTTCAGTTGAACTTTCAGTTTCTTGAGTTGTGATGTGGATTGGATCTGTAATTGTTTCATTTTTCATAACTTGGATTAGTTCATCTGAAAACTTCAATGCTTCCTTTTCTTTAAGAAATTCTAACTTGTTGTCCAGAGACTTTTTATCATTCTTAAGATTTTTTATTTCCATACATAGGTTTTGATTATGATTTTTAAGACGTGAATTTTATTCATTATCTAATTTGATTATATTTTTAATGTTTGGATTTTCACACTTTTCTTCTTTCAACTTCCTTATTTGTTCTAGTAACCCTTGATTAATGTTCTTCAAACTCGAGTTTTCTTCATTTTTTTTCTGATAATTTCTTTTCGAGGTCTTGATTTTCTTAATCCAACTTTGAAAGACATTGTTTTTTATCCTTGGACTTCTTGATCTATGTAAGTAGTTTTTTACTATGGTCTTTTAAGCGAGAAATTTTTTTTTTTCTTGTGTCTGGAAGAATCAACAACTAGTTGGGCACGTGCTCGCGTTACACGTGGCCGTGTTATCCAACCGCTACCACTATAACCTCCAGGTTTTCCTACGATGCCCCTTACGCAGCACACAAGGTAATTCGGGGGGAATTGAACTCGAAACCTCATGGAACTTCATTTTCACGGCACTTGCCAATTGAGCTGCCCCCCCCGGGGGAGAAATTTCTTTGTTTTTATCCTTGATAACTTTATCAAATTATTTTTGCATCCTTTGCATTGTTTTTTTATTTTCATGAAGTATCACTTTTGAGATATCTGTAAAAAAAATTTGTGTTACCGAATCTGGATCCGATGTAGTGTCTTGTAACGTTATCATCTTCACCTTATAAGGGAATTTCACAAACTTTTTCTCCATGTTTAAGATGAAAGTACCTAAATTTTTGAACCAGGGTAGCTTGATAATGATGTCAATTTCTTCTATATATATAGTTGTAACATAGAATTGAGATATATATTCATATTCATCAATCGTCACTTGTAACTCATTAATTTGAATTTTTTTTTTTTTCAAATTATATTCGACTTTGAAATTAATAATTTATTTGAAAAATCAATATTAATGTAACTTTCATTATAGTCTAAGTTGATAAGGATGTTAACTTATCTTTCTTGAATACTCCCCTTTAATTTAGAAAAACCATAACATATGATTGGACAACCTTCATAAAAAAATATTCCCCTTTCCTTAGTAAACTCCATTTACTTCATTGATAATTTCCGATAAATGATGCCTTTCTTTTTCTCTTTAATTATTTAGTTTCTTTAATAATATATCTATATATAAATGAATTTTAAATATCTCTTCAATCCTTTTTTTATAATTTTTTTTTTTAAATCTTCACTTCACTTAACTTATAGGGGAATCGCTTTATTAATTGTACCCCTTTTTTTAAACATTGGAGTTAACCCTTTAATAAATTTTGATTACCCTTTTTCCCAAAAATTACTCCTTTTAATTTTGTGAACTTTAATAAACTTATATCTTCTCAACTTTATAAAAAATATTAAATTTCCTTTTTATAACTTTTTTTTAAGCCTTTTTTACTTTTTCCTTTGTATAAAGTATATAAAAAAATTATGTTCAATGAAAGTACCCTTTTTCCAATATTTTGTTTTCTCAACTTAAAGAAACACTTATAAATCTTGATATTGCCATGTTATTTTTTTAGGGGTTAGTTTACTATTTGATGGGTAACGATTTTTAGGTTGACTGGTATCGCGCCTATTGTAGTATATATAGGGAGTTAATATGGGGTACCTAGGGAGGTACCCAATGGGAATGCAGTTATGTATTATTAGTGGAAGTCATTTAATATATGAGGATGTGGTCATTCAATGTAGCGTGGATTAAGTCCACTATATTAATAAAGGGCCACTATGGTAGTTAGATGTGTTGGATTACTGAGAGGGGTAGGGTGTGAATTAGTAATAGAAATATAATCCTTTTTAACCACAAAATGAAAGTGTTTTATAAATGTAGCATTATCATACAATAGTTGCAGAGTAAATAAACAATGAACAAATGATAAATCATACACATACAAAGTACACCAGTGTTTTTACATGGAAACCCAAAGCGGGAGAAAACCACATAATTATTTTTCTTATATATCTTTAAGAATTACATTCATTGGAAGCACAAACTTCCTTTGTTTTCCAGCTGCGACTCGAAGGAGGCTCCAAACCCCTAGTTTCTCAGGATACAACCTGAGGGAAGATCCAACTCCCCGATTCTCTGGCTACAACCAGAAGGAGACTACAACCCCCTCTGTTCTCTAGCTGCAACCAAAAGGTGGCTACAACCACTTGTCATTGTCCTATCAAACTACCCTGAAATATAAGTAGAATGATGGAACCACTGTCACATTGTCACTATGAGATATACTATTGTAAAAATGTACCAATCAACCTGCACCAAACAACCCGTAATCAACATGTACCATAAACAAGTGCATCAACCATGCACCAACCTGTACCTCAACCTGTACCATCAATGAGTGCATCAACCATGCACCAAATATGAACCAATAATGCATCAAATACACATAAACTATGACTCATCAAGATGTGCCAACTCATCAACTACTTGTCTCAACCATGTAATCAACATGTACCTCAACCAAAATCCCTCATCAATTTCATCATCCAAATATGATTTGTAAATATGTAATAAACCTGGTGTATATGATCACATACCTTCAGAACTTCCTTAAATTTAACAACAAGAGACTATCATTTTCATCAAACTTTACTTTAGTCTCACATGACTAATTTTGGATTAGTCAACAACCCTAACTTGAAATAATAATAACTATGTACCTATAATGAATAAAGATCTAAAAATTTTACACAATGTTGTGCTGTGTCTTTTATGCAATTCCTCCAAATTTCACTACTTGGAACCTCTCAAAAAAAGGAGTTATAACAAAAATGCCATACCTTGTTGAATTTTGGCTTATTCTAGAGAGAAAACTTGTATAGAGTTCCCCACACCAAATATTTCTTGTATGGATCTGAAAATGATACATAGAATACTACATATTGTACTCTAACCAATACGGTTGGTCTTACTGAATTTGAATCTGTTATGAATAAGTTATGACATTTTTACCTGAAACACCTATTTTAAACTAGTTTCAGGACTAGCCACAAACCCTATTTTCCACGGAGTGTAACTCCAAAAATACAACAAACCACAAGTTGAAATATTTATCAAAGATACTTGGATATGTTTCCTCAATGGACTCACAATTTATCTGTCTAAATCATTCTAGAAAAAAATTTATTGCGAAAATGGTGAGATGAGCTGTAAATAACATACCTTAGAAAGCATCATCAAAAGAATTTATCCTCCCTTGAATTTCGACGTTCTTTACTTCACCTTCCCTCTGAAATTTGGATTAGATATATTTTGGTTACCTCTATCACTTGTATATATTCAATATGCTAAAGTGTGAATAAAATGAGAGACCCTTGCCTCTTATTTATACCTTCATGTAGCTTCCTCAAGGGGTTATCTTTTAACCATATTAACCCAATTTTCTTATTTTAGGGTTAACCCACTTATAACCACTTGTTCACTTAGTAATTTCTCCATTAACTTTATTATTTAAATAATTTATTTTGTATCCACTTTGACTTATATTACACTCATTACTTTAGTTTATTATTTACCTTCTAAAATCTCTTAAACCACTTTCTTTATTTTAGGGCTAACCCACTTCTAACCACTTGTCCACTTAGTAATTTCTCCATTAACTTTATTATTTAAATAATTTATTTTGTGTCCACTTTGACTTATCGTATACTCATCACTTCACTTTATTATTTAAATAATTTATTCTTTGCAACCACATTGACTACTTTGACCTTTTGGGGCTTCTAGATGATTCATAAGGGTTCTCCAACTTCACATGGCCATAACTCTCTAACTATGAGGAGTTATGTGACGTTCCACATACCACCAAAAATGGTATGACATTTACTATCCATACAGAATAGTATTACCTTCAAATATATTAAAAATCATACAATTATACATCAAACAAACTTGGGTCCATTACCCAAACCTTTGTGCTTCTGAAATTCGCTACTCGAATTTCTTTAAGGGTTGAAATCAATGAAAACCAACCAAACTAATCAACAATATGTCCCTTTGGCATTGATGGAAACAATTTGATGTAATATTGAAGTCATATCACTCATGCTCACCCTGTGATCATCGCTCTCCCTGGAACCATGCCTCTATGCTCTTTCTCCAAGCATTTACCTTTGCATATGATAAATATCTCCCCCTTTGTCATCAATGGAAAATGTATCTTTCCATCTAGGGCTGCTCCCCCTAATGGAAATATTTTTGGGGATACTCCCCCTGACTAAAATCTTCTTGAAATTGATCCCTCAACCTGAACTGTCCTCTTTATGGTGCTTCCTCATGTAAATCTAAGAAATATAAGATAAGAATTAGAAAGAATTCATTTTGGAGTAGAAATTACTCCGAGTCTTTGGTAAAAATACTCAAATACTTCCCTTGGAATAATTTTTTGTAAATATGTCTGCCACTTATTCTTTTGTGCCCACATATTCAAATCTGATGTTTTTCTCGCCAACATGTTCCTGTAGAAAGTGATACTTTATTGGAATGTGTTTTGTATTGGAGTGCATCACCAGGATATTTGAGATACCGATGGCGCTTGTATTATCACAATAGATTGGAATGGGCTCATCATACTCAACCTCTATATATCTTTCAAAGTTTGTTTCATCCATAGAACCTGAGTACAACATCCTACTACTACAATACTCTCTTCTTCGGTTGTAGATAAATATACTGATGATTGTTTCTTGCTTAGCCAAGATACTAAACAATCACCCAAGTAGAATGTTGCTCCACTGGTGCTTCGTCAATCATCAATGCAACCTACCCAATCTGCATCTGTGTAGGCAATAAGTGATAGATCATTTCCTTTTGGATACCATAATCCAAACTCTTGTGTTCCTTTGAGATATCTGAAAATCCTCTTCATTGTTAATACATGTGATTCCTTTGGTGCTACTTGAAATTGTGTCACCGATCCAACTGCATGCATTACATCTGGTATGGATGTTGTCACATATAGTAATCTACCAATCATTGACCTCTATTGCCTATGGTATGTAGACTTTGAATCATCATCTTTTCTCAACTTGCAACTGGTTTTCATAGGAGTGGTAACTGGTTTGAAATATTCCATTCCGAGCCTCTTTAGCATTTCTCTGATATACTTAGTTTGGGAAATAAAATTTCCTTAGTTTTCTTGACGTATCTGAAGACCCCAAAAAAAGGATAGTTCTCCAAATAATTATATTTCAAATTCATTCTGCATATCCTTTGCAAATTTCTAGCTTAATCTGTCATTAGTACTTCCAAAAATAATATCATCAATATAAACTTCAATTAATAAAATACCATCTTGAGTTACCTTGATGTAGAGGTTGTTGTCTGCACTTGTTTTTCTAAACCCTGCATGTTGTAGATATTTATCTAGTCTAGAGTACCATGCTCTAGGAACCAATTGTTCAAGGTAGACCTCTTCTTCAAGTTCCCCATTCAGAAAATTTGATTTCGCATCCATCTCTG
Organism: Picea engelmannii; assembly: GCA_009831015.1. Lineage (NCBI taxonomy): Eukaryota > Viridiplantae > Streptophyta > Pinopsida > Pinales > Pinaceae > Picea > Picea engelmannii. The sequence continues at coordinate 1,015,776 of ML786156.1, read as the reverse complement.
TACATATTATTCAAGACTCTGCTACACAATTGTGTATAATTTTGATTCATATGTCACTGTACTATCATGAAGTAATACTACAAGTAGTTAATCTATCATATTGTACTTATGCTAACTGAATGCACTAAATATGTCTAGTCAAATTCTGCAAGTTGCTCGAAGGATGGTTCTCTGGTATGTCTCATCTACCGTATATAATCCCCTTGTCTATTATTCATATTATCTAGGAGTATCTAAGCTGGATGGATTAGAACAAATCTAGCTCTGAAGTGTATTCATCATCATCTTCATTAGTAGATTCATCATCTCTCTGACCTCTAACTTCTTTCTTTCTATCTACGGATTCATCTTTCACTACAGTGCTTGAAAGTAAAATCTCTTGAACCTATTCCTTATTTTCATGTCCTTCTTTTCTTTCAGTTATTTTCCAAATATTTCTGTATCTGACATATTTCTTTTTCTCTATATAATTTTCTTCATTTTGTTTTATTTCCAATCTTGCAATCTCTGGGACCTAGTTTTTGTTCACCTATTCTTTGTGTTTTGAACATCCACTGTCAACATACCAACCACGCTTCTTCTGCTTAGCTTGTAGAGCGAGTGTGCATTCTTCATTGCTATACTAATTTTGATTTCTTATACATGTTCTCTTCTGAGGCTCTTGTCTTTGACTGTTGTTGTTTTGTTGTGGTTCTGTAGGAGGGATTGTCATTCTACAATCTGTTTCCATGTGTCCAAAGTTATTGCACTTATAGCATTCCACTTTAGTGATCAATGATTAAAAATTTTTGTAGTTTCTTATCTTTGTTTCACTGGGCCTTCTTGGATAACCATTTTGTGTATGACTTTCAAAGTTGTTTATGTTCCTACTATTAGCTTTGCAATTTACAGTTTTATGTCCAAAATTATTGCATGCATAACATAAACCCAAAATGATAATTTGATACTTGGGAGTTGAAGATATTCTAAAAGGAGTTACTCTTATGAATCCTTCTTCACCCTGAGGCCTATTTGTTTCTGTCAGTCTTTGATTTTGAAATCTAAATCTTCTCGGTGGACGAGTGCCCCTATAATATTCCTTGTAGGTCTTCCTATCCCCTTTGATTGTTTCTGCATAACTTTTGCGATATGTTTCTTGTTTTGTTGCTTTGGAGCTTGATCTATTTTCTGTCTAATTGTATCCAAGTCAAGACTTGTCATGATTAGGCCTTTGACTACTGATAATGTCATCCAAAAATTTTGAGTTGTTCTGCATATTTTTCTTTTGAAGATCCTTTCTCAATGTGACAATGTCTCCTTCCAAATTTCCTATGATCTTGTCTCTTTATTCTAACTTTTCTTTGAGTTCTTATTCAATTCTTTTATATTCTTCTATTTGAACCTTCAATTCCATGATTATATGCTCTAGTTCTTGAGTGTCTTCCTTTTTTTCTAGTTCTGCTTGTAGCTTCTTATTTTTCCTCTTTTCTCTTCTTATAACTTCTATGGCAATCAACAATTCTTCTCAGTAGTCAACTTCTGCCTCTTCATATTCTTCTTCAATGTCTTCTTTATCAGAGTCTTCTACTACCATGAATATAACTCTTTCTGTCTCACTGCCATTGACTTCATCTTCATCTGATGAGGAGATGTCTTCTTTGGTGCATAAGTTTTTCTTGAAAAATATCTTTGTGGTTCATTTTCCTTTATATGTTTGTTTGCTATTTGAGTAATATTCATCATTCCCCTTATTTTTCTTGTGAGGAAAATTGTTAGAAAAATGACCAATACCATCACAATTAAAACAAATCAATGGAATCTTACCTTTATACCTGTCGTTGGTTCTCTTGTTCAATATCTTGACAAAATTGGTCATTTCTTCATCATCTTCCGAGATGTCACTGCTACTGCTATGTTATTTTTCTTTTTTCTTTCCCTTTTTCTTTGACCCTTTGGATGCTTTGAAAGCTGCTTCTTTAATATCTGGATTTTCATGTTCAGTTCTCATTTCATATCCTGTGAAGATTTGATGTAGTTCGTCCATTCTTATTGAGTCTAGATATGCTCTTTCTTCAAGTGCTGAAATCCTAGGATCAAATCTCATAGAAAGAGATCTTAGTACATTTTGAACAATTACAGATTCTTTAATTTCTTCTCCCAATCCTATGATTTCATTTATTGTTTCATCAACTCATAAGAAGTAAGCTGCAATATTCTCATCTTTTGTAACACAACCACAATGGTGCATAACAATTTTTTGCTTTTCTTAAAGGATAGATTCTCCATCCATGGTTTCTAATTTGGAAATTCGGGGAGCCAACCCGACCTCCTGGTCAAGGATCTCCGATTTTGGAGCCAACCAACTCTCTAAGACCTTGATGGTCTTGTTATGTAATAAAACACAGACCCTTTTGACTTTCTGGTGCAGGTCTAATGGTACCCATGACCTTCCCTTCCCGCTTGCAGAATATCTGAGTTTGGGTGCTAGCCCCTTTTGTGATAAGCCCCTCCTTGAGGTGACCTTGGGTGATAACCTCACGTAACCACGTGATTCTGAGCGCGACCATGGGTGGTTTGAAGACAAACTTCCTTTCACCCTGCAATTTAGCCTGAGCCTCCATGTGTCCTTCCTCCAAAACCCTAGTATGGATTGCGGCTCTCCCTCAAATTTTAAAGTTTGAGCACCTTCAGTCCCCGCAATGTGAAGGGACTGTCAATCTCACGATCTTGATGGTGCCTTTGAACTAACAGATCAGATCTATCCCTTTCAATGATGTGGATCAAATCTGACCTCTTTCAAATCAATGGCTGTGATTTTTTTCGAAATTCTGGACTTTTGAGATCTCAAATCTCAAACTTCACTTCGCCTCAAAGTATGAAGATTCATTCCACGTGTCCACTTGAATCGAATGGTTGAGGCTTACTTCAGGCCTTTACCTGAAATCTACAGATTTATGCCACCTTTCCTCCTGATTAGATGGCTATGAATTACTTCAAGACTTTACCTAAAATCCACAGATCTATGCCACGTCACTTTTGGATCCGACGGTCCAGATTCAACTCAAACGATCTGACGCTTGAGATTTAATTTAGATGATATGGAGATTGATATCTACTTCGGACGATTGATATTTACTTCATCTCTCTGGATATTCTGACTTCTAGAGTCTCAAATATCAACTGAAAACTCTTGAACAGATTTCTCCAGAGTCCATGATCTGTCACCATGAATCTACTCCAATCAACGGTTTATATCCACTCTCCACAAAAAAAAATCTCCCGAGTGAATCCCTCCGGAGTGTCGGATCTTCTGACACCTATCCTCCCTAAATAAACGGCCTTGGTCCTCTTCGGGACTTTGACACTTTTCAAACAAGACCAGATAAACGATCCTTCGACCTCCTCTTCAATCAACGATCGAGATCTCCTTTGGGACCTCGACACTTTCACCCTCTGATTTCCTCCATAGTGCATCGTACCCATAATTATAGATCTAGCGCCACACGTCCACTTTCAAATCAACGATTGTCATCTTGTTTGGGACTTCGACCTTCGACGATTTCAAATCTCAGTTTCTCCACACTCTGCTTCTCCCAGAGTGTTTTATCTGGAGTCCGTGATCTGATGACATGTGTCCTCTCATAGATCGACAGCTCCCAGCTACTTCGGCTATTCGGGGTTCGACAATTTCCAACCTTACTCCTTTGTTTTCTCCCAGAGTTCACAATCTTTTGCCACGTACCCTCTGCAACAGATGGCTATGATCTTCTTCGACCTTCGGGACTTTGGGAGTTTTTCACACTCCTCACTTGGAAACCTCTGAAGTAGTTTTCCCCGAAGAATATGATCTATCGACACATATCTCCTGTTGGCCTCTAATCCTAATCATTGATCTTCCATCCCCAACGTGATCAACAATGTGGATTGATTGTGGGCCATGAACTAGGAGGTCCATTAAATTCATGTTCGCACTCCGCAATGATTCCCAAACATCGATGAAATCGAGCGGCTGGTGTTTGATTCTATAAATACAGTGAGTATTTGAGTCTATCTGACAACCGAGATAGCCTCTCCTCCTGTTAAATGGCTCACACCCATCTCCGCTGTCAGATTCTTAATTCATGGGTAGTTCTGGTGACTTGACTATCGTCTACCTCCTAGATCTGACGGTCGGGACCATTCCCTGGCATCCTCATATCTAAATCTCATAGTTAATTTCATGACTTCATGGATTTTACCTCCCTTACGACAAAATTTCTCATTTCGTCGAACTCGTGAAGTCCTAATGACTCCAAGGGTTAACTCCCTGGCTCTTTCCCATATCCAACGATCACAACAGACCATGGCTTCTTCCAAAAAGATTTTATTCATTCTTCTTCCAAACAAGGGAACCTTCCCTTTTGATACGTCAGCCTCACTAGTCTTCCTGATATTTGTTATCCTTGAAAGGATTAAGATATTTGTGCTCTTTCTATTGAACTTACCACTTGGAAGAATCCTTCCAAACACCCCTTACACTCATTCTTCAACTCTAGAACTTAAGTGGTTCTCGATATCTGCCTGTCTCACAAAGAGCCTGTGCATACGTGCACTATCTCTCCTGAGATTTAACATACTCCCTCCTCCAAGGGACTCAGAATGACTAGGAGTGTTGATATGTGTACATGAAAATGTGCCCAAGATCGACGAACTCACAGTTCATGGATCGAGCTTAAGACACCATAGGGCACAAGAATTTACGAATACAAAACATGTCCAATCCATAATTTCTTAAATACACAATTTAAACAGGAATAAATAGATATAGTACAACCATTAAGAAAACATACACATCCTTGGGTCCTTCACAATATATCCCATTTCATTACATAATTACAACTTAATTTCACATGGTATGAGAATACTTATCTATTAAAAGTTGCATCCAACCAACTGATTGTGGGTGTGCACATTTCCACCCAGCCATAATCTCAGAGGGATTCATTCTTAGCACTCTTTCCACCTCTGTGCCAAGCCATGATATCACTAGGGAATTTACGCCATCTCTCAGAGAAATTTTCTCTGTCACAACAACCCTGCGAGGTTTATCAGATGCTTCCTCAACATCAAGCTCGCGTTCGGGTCCCTCAGGTCATGTTCTCCGCACTTACTTTTGGGTTCACATCTCCCTTATGATATTTTTTTCTCATATTGTGTCTCCTCTCTTGCTTCCTCTATATGCATCTTATCTTCCCTCCTCTGGAAGGTTTCTGACTTGTCCTGTTACTTCTATCAGAAAGGAAGCTCAGGTATGCAAGTCTCTGTGATACTTCGAGCTAACATCCTGCAGCTAGACCATGCTTCCATTCATGGGGGTGGTTGATGATTCAACCATTGGTCCTTTCTTTATTAACTGCTTTCTTTCCTCTAGAGATACCATGGCTCGTACTTCAATGTTTCACCCCCCAACAATCAGTTATGGGCAGTTTAACAATAATACATTTACATTTTCCAGATGCCTTAGCACGGTAATCCTATTTTATGATTAATTACAAGTTGGAGGAAACATGGGTGTTACAATTCCCTCCCCCTTAAAGGAACACCATCCTCAGTGTTGTTTATCAAAAAACACATGTCATTCCTTTCTCATTCAGTTGTTTTAGAAATATTGATCCTTTTTTCTTGGTCAGGTCCTTTTTCAAAAATTTAATATTGGTCACCTGCTTTCAATAATTATTGGACAACAAGCATGTTAATCATAGTCTTATGCGAAGACATTGCATAAAAATTTCTAGCAAAATTTCATAATCTTAGCACAATAATTATTTGCGCAGTTTGTGGATTTGTATCCACACGGTTGTTTTTTTATCCATGCTCATTTTTTTTCCTTGACATACCCATTGGGTGCACGATCCCTATCAATAGTTACAATAGATATCAAGGTTTCATCTTCCTTGTAGTCACTCACCATCCAAGCCTGAGATTAGGCATCCCCTTCTCTGCTAGATAGTCCCTCGGGTGATCCATCTTGCCTTGCCAAGGTTTTATCGCACATGAAGAACTACCCATTGTGTGCATGATCCCAATCAATAGTTTACAAGAACTATTAAGGTCTCCTCTTCCTTGCAGTCACTCACCCTCCAGGCTCAGGCATCCCCTTCTTTGTTATACAGTCCCTCGGGTGATCCATCTTGCCTTACCAAGGTTTTCTCACACAGAAAGAATTTCAGAGACTCTATTGAGTCTTACAGTCAAGGCGTCCCTCAGAATTTATCTTTCGAGGCATCCCTTTGGCTTGTGTTACCTCAACAAAATATATTATGGGTGATCATGGCTTACCATGGGGTTCTCATGGCTCAACAGTAGCCATTTTTCATTCTTTTATAGCTTGACAACCTTCTGAATCAGCTAAAGTTAGGGACGAAGGTTAATATCCTTCTATTGGCACCGTAATAGATATGGATGAAGGTTACTCTCCTTCTCCCGACACCATAATAGATAGGGATGAAGGTTACTTTCCTTCTCCTGACACTGTAATAGATAGGGGCGAAGGTTACTCTCCTTCTCCCAGTATTGTAATAGATAGGGACAAAGGTTACTGTCATTCTCTCGGTACCATAATAGATAGGGACGAAGGTTACTCTCCTTCTCCTGATACCATAATATATAGGGGCAAAGCTTACTCTCCTTATCCCCACAATTCATTCTTTACATACCTAAACAAATTGTTATTCTCTATTTCATGCGATCGAATTATACTCTTTCTCATATCTCTCCCTCGAACCCCGAGAGCTTAGTTTCTTGTCTCTACACTCTTCACAGATATTTCCCTTTCTCATGTATCACAGGTATACATAAATTCATGAGACATCATAAGTTTTAAATTCAAAAAAATTCTTGTAAATCTGTCACCCGCAAATTTCCAAATTCCACATTTTGTTCTCATATTTGTTTCACACAGGAACGAGATTCATAATTATGGGACTTTCCTTCCCATAGAATTTTGGATCAACAGGAAATTGGTCATCCTTATGGATTACAATGCTGCCATAATCAAGACTCCTTTGCTTCCTGCAATTTCAACATTCCTTGCAGTTTGGCTCAGTAGGCAGTTGGTCTTCCTTATGGGCTTACAATACTTTCATATCCAAGACCCATTTCCTCCTGCAATTTCAACATTCCTCAGCCAAACAAATTGTTAGTTTTCATGCACATTACCTCTTCAAAGTCAATACTACTAACATTCAAAGTCATTTTCATCTATTCAACGATACCAAGCAAAATGATACATCATCCCTTACCTATGAATCATTTGAGCCTACCAAATTTTTCAAAATGTAATTCAGATATCAATTGATTTTAATGAATGCGTCAACATTCGTAGCCACATTCATACCCAATGCACCCTTGCATTGATTTTAAGTTTCCCATACTAGTAGACAAGTAATTTTCCATGGTGTGTTGGATTTTAGCCAAGCTTTCCACCATATGTCTTATTTATTCTCATTCATTGTTGCAGCAGGACTATGCTTGTGGCTACAGGATAGGATGATCATGATCCCAATTCAGCACATATGAAAATACAAGTTTTACATGAATGCCTGTAAGCATTCCTCCTTCATTAATAACCAGGGTGCCAACACTCATGGCCACCCAAATTTGGTTTTCTCTAACACCTATACAATGTAAGTAGAAATGTTGGAAGGTTCTCCTTCCTCAATGGGAAATACGTTGTCTATCCTTTATACAAACATGCATTTCCTGGAAGCAATTCCATGTAGCGTGCTATCTATGAGGACTTTTATTTCCAATCGTTCCTTGATTGGTCCATGTATTCATGACATATCAGTTCATGAATTCTTCTGAGGACTACAATCAGTCTTTACTATGAGAGGTTCACACCTCCATCATTTAGGTTCTCCTTCTTGAATCATACCCTACTTGGGTATCGAAGGCATACAAATTCCTTTCAACGTTCCATACATAACATTAAGACCGTAAAAAATTTCAGAAGGGATTCTTACACAATCCTTTCATACCTTGTTCCACATCAGCATGAACATTTTTTTATACCATTTTTTGTTGTTAGCACCCCCTCTAATATTATCCCATCAGTGTTGCTCCATGGGGACTTTTAAAGTGCATTCAACAATCTTTCAACATGAACCTTCTCATAGTCATCCTCTAATTGAGGTTGTTCATTATTGGAAACTGTCTTTCTCAACAATTCCAATCTATTTCTTTCTACACATGGCATATGTCATAAACACATCAATCGTCATGTAAATTACAAATGCAAGTACCATAGCATTTAAATTAATAAAACATTTTCAGACATGTCCTAGAATATCTTTATGCACTTCATCACATTATCCTTAATGTTTTCATGAGTTCAATACAAACATTTCTCAACGATTTCTAAAGTAATACAATCCTCATCACTATGGTGTCAAAACATTTACTTTCATCACCGTACTAGCCTTCTCATCCCAGAGAAAAAACATAATACACAGCAAGAAAAGAATTGAGGGCTCTCTCCTTCTTCAAGTCATTTCTACATCGCCTGAGAATTTTCAGTCTAGATGAGTTATTTCTAAGGCCTCACTGTATTTTCTCTACTTTTTCAATTTCCTCCCTGTTGGGATATTCCTTCTCTTTTCCTTGAGCCACCTTGGTTAGGCCTCACCCTAACCTTTTCTAGAATACAACAACATGCTTTAATAGAAAAAAAAATTTGTTCATAATGGATCATGAACCTGTGCATCATGTACATTACCATTCAGTTATCATAATGGTCAATATTCATTTATTAGTCTTCTATTCATTACATGATGTTTTTCAAAATGAAATCCAGGATTCTAGTATATATATATAAGCTTGTGTCTCACTGCTTAATTCTCAGCAGTCATTAAGGTTGTCACTTTGTTTTCCTAATAGAGTCTTCACACAGTTCCTCCACAGGGAGATCCTTCAGCATGAAACTTCCTTATTTCATATCCATCACTATTTTTGATGGCCTCAACCTTGAGTTAGTTTCATTGGTTTACCAAATATCCCATAAGGAATATAAACCTGAATCTTTGTCATGTACCCAAATTATGTATCCATACATATTTTGGTTTTGTTAACTTACATCATACTTGTGCATCACTTTCACATTTAATATCATTCATACCTAATTAGTATTAATATCAGGCTTCATATTAGGAATCTCCCCAATGCATTAAACCATGCACTCAAGCATGATTAAACACATATAAGTATTCATCATGCTAGCTAATTTCTTTCACTTTTTCCATGTCATTCACACACATGGACATATTCGGCTTCTATATCCTTTTCCCAAGGATATTCCAATCATCCTTGTGATCATGTATACACATTCGTGTATAAGTAGGTGCATCTATTGCAAATTTTTACCTAATGCATTCACTTGATGGTTTAATTTCATCATTTGTGTCCTTTATTTTGAGATTTCAGTCACTTACAGGACTAATATCAAAGTCATATCTCGTATTAATGTTGTCTTTTCTCAGGGCAATAACCAACCAGGGTCACTTTCTTCTTTATGCGACAAGGTCTAGCAAGAAAACCTTCTTGCCTCAGCATCCATAGGGTTTTACCCATCTCACTTTTCTCTAGTAATGGGGATTTATATACTCCGATTTTAATATAGAGCAGTTACTATAACTGCTAGGGATCCTACCTGATCCTATTAGATTCCTTTAAGCCCACGAAGGTATTAACCATTATATAATCTACCATCATCAATGCTTGAATTTCCAACTTCCCATGCTTAGAAGCAGTGTTACAAACACCAGGTCATTTGTCCTTTGAGCTTCAGCCACTCTTGAGAGAACCCTTCCACCTTCCGCTATCCACATTCAAGTCTTATTATAAATGTTAATTAACATATCCCTACTATGATAAGAGTAGTTATCACTTTGAAAAAGGGCTAAAGAAAATTTTCTCCTGAAATTAAACAAGAGTTCCCAAAATCATAGGTTTAATCTGCAGTCCTTCTCCTCAAGGAATAAATGCAGATAATAATACCTCCTTACGTGACTCATACATGAGCCCAAGTAGGCCAAATGTTGTAACCATGCTTTGATACAAATTTTTAACACACCTACAATGAAGCATAAAAAAATTTCACTTTTCTTAAAGGATAGATTCTACATCCATGGTTTCTAATTTGGAAAGTTAGGGAACTAGCCCAACCTCCCGGTCAAGGATCCCCGATTATGGAGCCAAACGAATCTCTGATACCTTGATGGTCTCGTTCTGTAATAAAACACATACCATTTTGATTTCCTGGTGCAGGTCTAATGGTACCCACGACCTTCCCTTCGCACTTGTGGAATATCTGAGTTTGGGAGCTAGCCCCTTTTCTGATAAGCCCCTCCTTGAGGTGACCTTGGGCGATAACCTTACGTAACCATGCGATTCCAGGTGCGAACAAGGGTGGTTTGAAGCCAAAATACCTTTTCGCCTTGCAATTCACCCTGAGCCTCCACGTGTCCTTCCTCCAAAACTGTGATTTGGATGGCGGCCCACCCTCAACTTTTAAAGTTCATGCACCTTTGTTCCTCGTTGTTGGTACCAATCCAGAGTAGAAAGAAGGATGATCATGGGAAAGAAAGTGTGTAGAAATAGAAGTAACATCTGGAGAAATAACAACACACACACATGCAAAGAAGAATGCACAAGGAAAGCGAGAGTTGGAGTAAGAACATCACGCACATGTGGGAGGAAGACCTAATGTCGGTAGGGTTAGGGTTTTGGTAATTTTCAGTACGAAGGTTGAAGAGCCCAAAATGTATAAATATAGATACATAGGTATCATATAGTTTTTGTTGGTTTATTGAGTTTAATATATTAGGTTGGCGGTTTTACAGTAAGTTTATTGCTTTGTAAGGGTTCGGGTTCTTATAACGTTCCGATGGAGGCATTATGCAAGATTGTTATGTACCATGTTTGTAAGATGTTGAACTAGGGCAGAATGAAAAGGGTAGATTCTGGGAATTAGATCGAAGGCTGAGGATCCTAGTGCAATATAGTTCACCTCATATAAATCTTACCCATAAGAGGGGAATTGTAAGTGTGTGGCGCCGGAATTGCAGAACTTCCATAATAAAAGAGACAAGAGCCAAATATTTGTGGATGTATCCTAGTGGGGGATGAACCATGATAATATGTATGTAATGTGATGAATGTATGCATCTCTTTACTTTCTTTCAGCAGCTTATTGTTTTTCTTAATAAATGAGTTAATACATTGCTATGGAACACAAATATGTTGCTCGGGAAGTAACCCATGTAATGGAAATATGTACCCATGATGAATATGTAGATTGCATTCATAGCTTGTAATGCATGGCTTTGGTTAATAAACCCCTATCTGATACTCATCTGAAGTTGTAAACACCTGAGTCTTACAGCCACCCATTTAAAGCTATCTCGAGTGAGACTTCACAGTGCATTCTGGGTACTGTGTTGCCTTCTGGTTTACCAGAAGGGCCGATAGTTTTAGAGGCTTTGTTGGTAGCCTGAAATATATGAACCTTGGGTCAACAAATCAGATAGTATAAGAGAGAACTTAAAAACCAACAAATGGTTTTGTTTCCATGTTAAGAGGAACAAGAGAGGACTGAGTATATGAGATAGAGTGCATGAGAAAACAATGAGGGAGACAAGAAGACCACTGAGACACTAGAAGGGAATGTTGAGACCTTGGAACCCCACAAAAGCATAAATCGAAGGTTGGTTGAGAACTAAAGAGCTATAGTTTTCCCAGAAAGACAATATAAACCCTAACATTACACCTCACAAATATTTGGATAAATACGTGTTTATGGATTTACACGAAGTCTTTTTCTGTGATTTTCCCCACCTACTAAAAGAGTGGATACTAAGGTTAAAATAAAACCATGCAATGAAGCGTATCCGACAGCTAGATTGGACCCTAGTATAGGTTGAGCAGTTACAATAGGTGAACAAAAAATTCACCTGCCCAATTGAATTTTGGCTTGACAATATTGTGGCAGGCTTCATCATAGAGTTTGCAGTAAACACATTGAAGTCATACAATGCAACAGAGAAATAATTTCTATGTGGACCTTGAGGAAGGTACATTTGATCGCTATATACTTCTATTAAAATATTTCTATATAACAAAGGTGTAATGCCAATGGAATCAGACAGCTATACTTCCCTCCATGCATGGGGGAAGGGGGGAAGCATTGACAGAGAGAGGATAAATGGAAGAAGGTGAGGATAAAGGAAAGAAGGAGGAAATCTTGGACCCAATATTGATGGATGAAGACCAGCTTAAGTGGATCTTGGCATCATCAGGAATGATGCGTAGCAGAGTACCCTACCAATATAAGGTGAATACCAAGAAGAGACTCGTAGTCGTGAGGGAAGGCTTGGCGAGCAATGAGGAAGAGGTAGAGGATCGTCAGGTTATGGAGAAGATTGAGGAAATCCTATGTGAAACTTATGAGAGGAAAAAAGAGGCCCAAGAATAGCAGGAGAAGGCATCCATCCTATCCATATTAATGTCAATGTGGAACCCATCAACCCATGTGCGACCAATACACCAAATAGAACACCACCATTTAGACAACCGAAGTTTGGAGGAATTCTGATAGAAGGAAGTACATATAATATAGGAGAAACAACTGGACGATCCAGTTCAGGTAGTATTATTCAAGCATCTACATCGAGTGACGAAGGTAGCAGTTCAGTATTTAGAATGGCATGACACGATCCCACTATCAGATTACTAGAATTTTGAGGAGAAATATAATAATATATTGAGAAGCACTTGTTCATTTGTGAAAATATTTGGGAGGAAAAAAATATCATTGAAGAAGATACCAAACTCATGCAGTTAGCGATCACACTAAGAGACCATGCACTAGACTGGTACATGAGTCTAGACACAAACAGTGCCCCTAGGACGACGAGGAAACTGGCAGACATTAAGAAGATACTGATTAATGAGTTCCAGAAGTCGAGCTCAGAGGATCAGTACATGAACGAGATGATCGAGATAAGACAAAACCCAGGAGAGTATGTATGGGAGATTGACCAAAGATTCAAGCGACTAAAGGGGAATTTAAAACACCTTATGACCGAGATGCAACACTAACACCTGTTTTTCAAATCACTACTACCACATATAAAATATCCCTTACGACAACAAAAGTTTCAGATGCAGGCAGAGGCTCTGCAAACAACCTTGCAACTAGAAGAAAACCAATACCTAGCTATTCAATAATTGAAGGAGGATTTGAAGAATCTAACATTTCAGCTGAACCAGAATAAGAACAAGGACAAACAAGAAGTTGTTTGGTGCACCACATGCAGAATGGAATGACACCACAAGAATGAATGCCCAACATTTGCATAGTATATGGCAATAGGTATGCCAAACCCACTACCACAGGGAGGAGTATGGTGCGAAATATGCAAGAAACTGGGTTACGAACCTTACCACTGCACGATGATGTAGAAATACTAGACAGTTACACAAAATTCATATTGCACCTTTTGTAAGTTAGTAGGCCACGATGAAAAAGATTTCAGAACTATGGAGATGATGTGGGAAAGAACATCAGATGCATATAGAGTACAGGCTGAAATGATGACTAGACAACCAAGCCCCAGCCCCATACAACACTACGCAACAACAGTATAATATTGTGCATCAACCCTACTATAACGTGCAGTTGCACTACAACCTGGAACATCCCTATTGCAATACTGCGCAGTATAATAAAGCACCATATTATAATACATCGAGAGGTGACCAAACAGGCTACCAAGGAGGAGCATGAGCCAGAGGAGGTTTCAGATGTGGCAGAGGACAAGTCACATGTCACAATTGTCAGCAACCAGGACATTATGCATGGGAATGTCCATTGCTGCCAACGAATTGTATGTATTGTCACGCATCATATCACAAGACAGAGGAATGTCCGAAACTACTAGTAAATATCCAGGAAAAGAGGAACCAGAACAATCAAAATGTTCAATGTATTTCAACCGAAGCAAGGGACAACGGATGAAACATCAACATAGTCACTCATGGAGGAATGAAAATAGGAAATGACACAGTTCGACAACAAATAGCACAGAGCCAATGGATAAAGAAAAACACTTACCCTAAGAAGGAATTCAATGCACCTAAAGAAAATGATACTTTTAGGGAAGACAGAAAATAATTTCAGAAGAAGGACACAACGTCGACTTCAACTACGCAACCAGTCAAGGAAGCCCTAGAATACGAAATGCCGCCATCATTGGATCATACCAACAGAATGCAACCCAAGGGACAAGTAAGTAATATCAAAGACATTTTTCAATCATGCGTAAAAGTGTTAAGTGATCCTCCATCTTTGAAAATATTGCAAAACATCCTAGAGAAATGTAGCAGCGAGAGGGAACAAAAGCTAGAACTGAAAACTGTCAATCATATACACACAAGAACAAGAACAAGTAGTGAATTTATACTAAATGCTAACATTATGGATTTCAATATGGGAGACATCATACTAGACCTAGGATCCAAAGTGAATGTACTACCAAAGAAGACATCGAAATGCATGGGAGAGCCAACACTGGGATATTCAAATGTCCAACTAAAACTAGCAAATGAACATAGGGTCTTACCAATAGGGAGACTGAAAGGAGTAACAATAGATCTTGATGGAGTGTGCACTAAAGAAGACTTTGAAGTCATTGAAATAGTATATGGCACAACACCGTACCCAACACTACTCGGTTTGGATTGGGCATTTGACAACCCGGCCATAATTAACTTGAAAACAAGGAAAATGACATTTGAATCTGGAGATTATAGGGTCATAGCACCACTAGATCCTTCAAAAGGGGAGAGGTTCAAAGAACCCACTTGCCTGGACTTAGAGGAGATCGACTAGTTTTACAGAACAACTGCGCGCAATGAGGATTACGTAAACCCAACTACAGATGGGGTGCTCGGTTGGTGGAGCATTAGTTCATGCGCAACAGACTCAGACACCGGGTTAGAAAAATTGCAGTAGAGACTACATGAAGTATTGTTGATGGACAAATTTGACATGTCGTCAACTGGAAGAATAGATCCGGTTCAGGGTTGTCTAAATAACCCAATACGTTTGGTGTAACCTATTCTGACGGGTTTAATGGCTCTGTTAGCCAACTAGGGTCCTAAAGATAGAAAAATGAAATAAACTAACTAAAGAAAATATTCTAACAATCGACACAATAATTACAAATATTTATCTAAGAATGTGAATATACAAATGATTATGAACAGTTTATATACAATTTTCAAGGTTTGCATGAAATCTTGCGAAAATGATTGTTTGATAAAGTTTCTAAATCAAATATGAAAAACACTTCTTTTTGGATTTTTTTTAAAAGATATTAAAGGAATAAATACTAAATGAATATGATTGAAACAGTGACACAAAAACAGTCAAAGCTAATTAATGTAATCATTGTTTCATTCATAAACAACTTAACTAAATAACACACAGAATAACATAACTTGTAGTTGATCAATGAAACTAGTATTATCTTCCTATGTTGTATGAGCTCCTGCTTGTACCGTTGTTAAGGAAAACATATAACAGAACAATATTATCACTTCCAGAATACATTCTAAGAAGTATTTGATATTGGAGTAAATTAATAACAATAGGAAGACAACTAATTAAAAATCATGTGATCTTAAGATAATCAATATTTAAGAACGAAAAAAAACTCAATTCTGAGTATTGATATTATCCATCATTTAACATTATAAATAAATTCCACAATAATCAAATGATCGATTGATCACATCTAAAAAATGGAATAAAAAATTATGGACAACATATAACATTTAACAATATGAAAACACCATATGATGACAAGCTAAAGCTAAAATCAACCATAATAACATTTTCATAATACAACAATAATGAAAGAATGGAATAGAATAAACATCACACAGGTCTAAAGCCAAATATGAATTGCTTTCCCACATTCTTTCTCAAAATCACATGCCCATATTGTAGTCCTGGAAGAATTTTTAGGATAATAGACTCTTAAAGATTGAAAATTTTAATACATAAATGATAACAATTAACCATGTATTGATAAAAAAGACTAAAGCTAATTTAAATCAATGCATAATCAATTATTAAAATAATATGAAGATATTATAATGAAAATAAAACCATTTTACTCAAAGGACAAAAGCCATTAAGCAACCTGGAATTCTATATTCTTCTTTGAAAATACGCGTTCATTCTCCCAAAGATTCCAACCATCCGTTACTCCATTTGAAAAGAAGAAAATTTTAAAAAATAAATAATACACAAAAGTGAAAGGATAAAAATCCTCCTCTCCAATTCTTGGATCCACTGGCTCTGATCTTTCTCATATATTTATACAATGAATGAACAATCTGGGCATCACTATTTTTGCCACTTGAAATTTGTCTCGTAAAGAGACATCAATATCTCTTAAATCATGCATTTGTTTGGGAAAATTTCTATGCGGAAGGTAAATGGGTCCATTTGGGTTCTGAGTTTTCAACCGTTTCTTCAAATTCCTCACGGTTTGTATGAAATCAGTCCTGAAAAATTGTGTGTCTGATCTTGACGCCTTTCAAAATTTTATCTGTTGTTGCTCATAAAATTATTTGTAGAAATCCAGTATAATTTTTTGATCAATCATCTTGAATGTATTTGGATAATAAAATCAAGCCATGATCAGATCCGTATAAAATATTTGATAATAGAAACCTGTGAAACAAAAAGAAACCTAAAAATTGTGAATCAAACAAAATCTAGAACAATAAAATAAAAAATGAATTTAAACTAACTATAAGTTCTAAACAAACATTGTTTATAATTTCATTTCAAAAATGATCTTAAAATTCTAGAAGCTTCAAGTTAATGGAGAAGAGAAAAATATTAATTATGGTTTTTTAACAAAATCAAACAAATTATAGATAATTCTTTATTATTATTATTATTATTATTTTTATTTTGAAATGAGATGCAAAATGAAAAAAAAATATTAATTAATTATTATCACCAAATGATTTTATGAAAATGAGAAACCAACCAAGATATTATTTGATGAAGTATTGAACACGTTATTCAAAATAGTCAAACTTGCTAATGAGAAAAAGAAAGAACACATAATCATAATTTAAACGAAAGTAAACAATTGATAAAAA
>ML786156.1:912357-927570 GCA_009831015.1 Picea engelmannii | reverse complement strand
AAATAAGTTAGATGGATTGAATTATATAAATTGGAAGTTTAAGATGTAGACTTGGTTGGAAGGATACAATGCATGGGAAATTATGAGCTGAATTAAAGCTAAACCAACTAAGAAAAGAGAAACCAAGACAAAGGTTCTCTTGAGAATATTTGTGAAAGAAATTATCATTCCTCATATTAGGGAAAGCAAGATATCAAGTGAGACATGGGAGAAATCAAAAGGTTTGTATGAAACAATGAATACAAATAGAGTGATATTTCTAAAGAGCAAGACTCTTGCAATTAAAATGGAATAAAGTGAAAATACTATTGATTATCGATCTAAAATTAAATATTTTAAATATAAGCTCATTAATATTACTGAGGAAGTATCAAGTAGTGATCTAGTTACTATAATATAAATGGTATATTGCATGAATAAGAGAGAAAACACCTTCATTTGATGACTTGATAGGGGTCCTTATGAAAGAATAGGAAAGGAGAAAGAGTGTCTACAACAAATTTCAAAATTTAAATTAAGCTAGGAAATCCATGGGTGAAGAATAAAGGAGGGAAAAGAAAAATTATATCAAGGTGGGGTTTCATCAACGACAACTAGCAATGTGAAGAACAATGGTACATGCAACTATTGTGGTAAATTTGGATGTAGTTAAATAAGGTCTTGTACTAGATAATGAAGATGAGGGAGACACCAAGATGAAAATTGATAATAGAACCCATGAAGAATGATAGAAGATAAGACTAAAGAAGCAAACACTAAAGATGAGACTGATATGTTCAAAAATTGGTTGCAACAAAAGGAGCCATTGTAATAGAATGATATGTGATGCAACCCCCCTTCTCTCCTAGGGGTTGCTCGACCTCTTGGTCAAAGATCTTCAAATTACTGATTCAAATCATCTCTTTAGGCCTCTGCTAGACCCTCGAATCAGTTTACATAGGCCCCGTTTGTTACCACGCAGATTCAACTCACCTGCGACCCTATTCTCTGGCGCTTCTGGTAACACTGAGTGGCGAGCACTAGCTCCTCCGCTGGGCCCTTCTTCAATATGACTGAGAGATACAACCTCAAGCCAACCCTCTTTGCGACTTTAGGCTTTGGTTGTTTTGGATGCAAATGATTCCTTTTTACCCGAGCTCCGAACCGGCGAAATCACCGAACCAGATCTACGACCCACGCTTCTCCAACATCAGACGACTGTGATCTACTTCGAGACTCTGACTCTGGGAGTTTCGAGTGTTCCAAAAATCCCTTTCCCCTAGAGTGACATTTACCCAGAGTTTCAGATCAAGCGTCACGTGCTCTTCTTGATCGATGGTTGAGATCTGTCCTTTACTCTGCTTCAGACGACTTATCATCAATGCTCCTCCGCATTCTTTCTCCCGAAGTATTAAACCTCCGAAGTGACATATCTTCTGCCACACATCTTATTTCAATGGAAAGCTCTGATGAACTTCGTTGCTCCGGCCTTAGGGAGTTCTTGTTCCTTCACTCTTCACTTTCCTCCAGAGTGAATCTCCACTCTCCACGTGTCCCTCTTCTCATCAACGACTCTTATTGGTTCTATCCCTCGAAAATTTTGACCCTAAAAAGGATACTTGACAATTTCCCTGGAGTGTTCTATTACCGGAGTAATAGATCTGTCACCACGTCTTCCAACAACAGATGACTAGGATGATTCCTTACCTTGGGAGCTTCAGACGAATTTTCATCAACGTTCCACTTCCTCCTTTCCTTTCCTCCGAAGTACGGAATTATGGACTCCACGATCTGCTAATGCGTGTCTCTCTCAGATCGATGGCCATGATTTACTTTGGTAGTTCGAGCTTCGGGAATTTTCTCTTCACTACTCTCATTTTCCTCCAAAGTTCTCTTCTCCCGGAGTACACGGATCTCTGCCGCGTGTCCTTCCTGGATCCAATGGTCCATATCTCTTTGTCCTTTGCGACTTCACGAAATTTTCTCTTTTATCTGCACAAATCTTCTGAAGCTTTTACCTCCCAGACTCTCCGATCTGCTGCCACATATCTTCCTTAATATCGACAGCTAGGATTTACTTCCTAGCTTCGGGACTTGGCAATACCGCTCTCAAAACACTTTCAAACCTCCGAATACTTGGAATGTGGAAGGAATCCAAGGATAACCTCCATCCAACTCTCCCAGATCTAACGACTTTCAGTGACTCTGACTTCCTTTGAAGGGATCGGAACCATCAATTCACAACCTTCAACATAATTCTCCCTTTCTATTAAATATTTACCACTATCTCTCTTGAGCTTGATTCCTCTCAGGATTTCGACCTCTAACACACTCCTTGCAATCTTGGAATCTTTTACAAAGTTCGGACTTAGATATTTCTTCAGAAGAAATCTTACTACATACTCCTTGCACTTCACAGTCCTGATCTCTCGACACTTAATCGAATCTTGACCATGTGCACTATTTGCAACATTCAGTCTAAGTTTCATGTTGTCCCTCCTAAGCTTCTCTGAATCAAATCTAGACTCTGTTGATGCACACCTTGCGGAAAATATGCAGTCCTTGCATCCGAACTCTTAGAAGAGAAACAATTGAAACTTATCTAATACTTCACAGGTTCATATACTCAACTATGAACAACATACATAATAACAATGAAATAAACACACATAGAACATATCATTCGATCAAATACACATCGAAATGAACACCATCCAAGCATTTGGATCAATTTATGTCTGTTATATTCGTTTATGAAGTATTTACATAAGTTACACAGTTCTTCACTCTCTTCTGAATCTCTATGTCTAACTGCTACATCTAACACTTCTTACTCCCTTACTTCTACAATACTACCATTCAATACATATACATAAACCTATCTAAGGAGTGGCTTCTCGAGCTCTTCTCTGTCCTATCTGAATTATATCCCATCGTTGTTTGAGTGGTTATCTACTTAGTCCTATTACAATAAATGTGAGTTATTAGGAGATAAGAGATGACACTCTATATCTGTAACACCTTACAATCCTGTAAGAATTTACAACAATCTTCCATTCTCTGGTGGTGACCCGAATTTACAAACAAGGTCTTGAAATACAATATTTCCAAAATATCTCAACAACACGATCTGACCTCTGTTTAATGCCGATTTGAAATTTTGGTGCACTGAGGTGTCAAATTCTGCCTCCACTGTCGACCTATTTTGATTTGATGGCGATGCTCCTACATCATACTCCTCTGGCTAAAATATTCATTAACTCTTGTCCATGAGCTCCTGCATTGTTTTTCCATGTTTCAAAATGTCAGGTTTAGTGACCCAACTCGAATATTCCACTGGGTGATCTTTCCACTTCACCAAATATTCAGGATACATCTTCCTCTTGGTCTTCTTTCCAACTCTCTGATATGATATTTTCTCCATATGAGGTTTTTCTTCTGTGGGAATATGTTTTTCCCACTAAATATCCTTCTAGACATCTAGTTCTCCTGCATTATCTCTCTTGTAAGGATACATGTCTGCAACATTGAATATTGGTGATATTCCAACATTGTCTGGAAACTCAATCTCATAAGAATTGGCTGCAAATTTCCTGAGGATATTGCATGGTCCTATCTTCTTTATCTTCAACTTGTTATGCATTCCCCTTGGAAACCTTTATTTTCTCAAATGTGCTAAAACTTCATCTCCAAATTCAAATTGAACTTCTCTTCTTTTCTGGTCCACTTTGTTGTTGTACTTTTGGCTATTTTCCTGTAGCTTCTCTCTGACTCGATCATGAAGTCTTTGCATCTTTGTAGAAAAATATTCTTCTCTGACACTTCTGAACTCATCTTTCTTCAAATCTCTCAATTATGTAATCCCTCTTGGCAGCATTGCATACACTATCTCGAAGGGAATTTTCCTAGTGGTCCTATTTACCGAATTGTTAAATGAAAATTCTTTCTGTGACAGAATCTGATCCCACTGATGGTCTTGCTCAGTGACTAAACTCCTTAATAAATTTACCAAACTTTTCTTCACCACTTCATTATGCCCATATGTCTGAGTGTGATATGTTGAACTGAAGGACAAGTTTGTCCCCAACTTCTTCAATAGAGTTCTCCAAAAGTGTCCTACAAAATTTGTGACTCTTTCTGAGACTTTGCTTTAGGGAAACCCATGTAGTCTCACAACTTCCCTGAAAAACAAATTGGTTACGTGTGTAGCATCACTTGTTTTGTGACATGGTATGAAATGTTCCATCTTGGAAAATATATCTACCACAAAAAATATGGAATCACTTCCCTTCTGGGTTCTAGGTAATCCCAATACAAAATCCATACTAATTGCATCCCAAGGCCTTTCTGGAATAGGCAATGGTTGATACAAACTAGTGTTTTGTTGTCTTCCTTTTGCATACTAGAAAATTCTGCATTTGTTCACAAATTCCTTTACTTTGGACCTGATACCTGACCAGTAGTATGAATAACTTAGTTGTGCATATGTTTTATCATGACCAAAATGTCCAACTAAACCTCCACTGTGTTTCTCTTTCAACATGTTGTCTCTCATAGAGCACCTTGGTATGCACAGTTGGCTTCCTTTGAACAATAATCCATCATGGATTAGATATCTTTTCCATGGGATTCTGTTCCCCAACAAAAGGGTTCTCACATACCTCATAAGCCTCCTTAAAATCTGGATCTTCTTGGTACAATTACTTAAGGTGTTCAAACCCTAAGGTCTTCATCTGGAATTCATGTATAATCAAACTCCTCCTACCCAAAGCATCTACAACTTTGTTAACACTTCCAAAAATATGTTTAATGTCAAAATTAAAATTCTTCATTAATTCTACCGACTTAGCATGCCTCTAATTTAATGTTTCTTTCCTAGTAATAAATTGTAAATCTTGATTATTAGTATACACGACAAAATCTTTTGGAATTAGATAGTGCCTCCACTTCTTCAAAGCTTGAATCACTACATAAAACTCTTTGTCATATGTGGGATACGTTTTCTTGGTGTCATTCAGTTTCTCACTGAAATAAGAAATTGGCTTATTATCTTGACTCAAGAATGATCCAATAGCTAATGCACTTGTATCACACCTTACCTGAAATGTTTTCCAAAAATATGGTAAGACCAGAATTGGTTGTCATGTGATCTTCTCCTTCAACACTCTGAATCTTTTCTCATCCTCCTCTGTCCAGTTAAAATACTTGTGTTTCTTCTTCACGGTATCCATATGGGTGTACATATACAACTGGAATTTCTGATAAATTTCCTATAAAAACTTTCTAACCCATGAAAGCTTCTCACCTCAAATATGCTTCTAGGAGATGGCCAATCCATGATTTCTTTCACCTACTCTGGATCCATCTTCAATTCATTTGAAGAGATCAAAAAACCAAAGTATATGAGTTCTATCTTCATAAAAGAGATTTTCTTTAAGTTTATCAACAACTTTTCTTATTGCAATCTCCTCATCACTAATGTCAAGTGATTTAAATTTTCTTCCTTTGTTTTACTCCAGATTAGTATATAATCCATATATGAAATCACAAATCTACCTATGAAGTCTTTCAACACTTCATTCATCAACCTCATAAATGTGCTTGGGGCATTTGTCAACCCAAATGGCATGACTATCCATTCAAACAAACCTTTGTTTATCTTGAATGTTGTCTTCCATTCATCTCCCTCTCTCATTCTTATCTAATGATATCCACTCTTCAAATCTATTTTTGAAAAATAGCTTGCTGCACTCAAGAAATCCATCAAATCATCCATTCTTGGAAAAGGGAATCTATACTTGATGGTGATCTTGTTGATGGCTCTAGAATATATACACATTCTCCATCCTCCATCCTTCTTTGGACTCAACATAGTTGGTACTGCGCATGGGCTTAGACTTTCCCTGACTAAAAAGTTATCCAACAACTCCTGGACTTGATTCTTGACATATTCATTCTCTCGAGGTGTCAACCTATACGCTGCTTTGTTTGGAAAAATGGCCCCTAGAATAAGTTCAATGTGATGGATGATACTCCTAATGGATGGTAATGAGTGAGGTAACTCATCCACTACTATGTCAGCAAAATTCTCTAATAGTTCCTGGATTTCTTAAGGTAAATCATCCATAGAAGTATTTATAAGGATAACCCATGGCTTCCTTACTACAACAAACTGCATCTCTTGTTCCTTCTTGACCTCATTCAAGTGTTCCTTCCAAATCATGAGAAGTATACTTGAACTAACCTCCTTCTTTGGTTCCTTGTCTTCTATTGGAAACAACATGTGTGTTCTACCATTCTTCTCTAGGGTGTAAGTATTTTTCCCCCCATCATAACTGAAATTTCTATCAAATTGCCATGGTCTCCCCAACAAAACATGACATACATCCATGGGAATTACATCACATAAACTCTCATCTTTACAGCCTCCTATTTTAAATTAAACTTTGCATTGTTGACTTAACATTACTTGATTTCCTTTCTGCAACCATGATACCTTGTACGGATTTGGGTGTGTAGTTGTCTCTAGGTCCAGTTTCTCCACCATATTTGCGGATAATAGATTATCAATGCTCCCACTGTCTATAATCATCTTTCATACTCTATCCTTTGTTTTGCAAGCAATCCTAAACAAATTTGTTCGTTGAACTAGTTCTTCTGCCTCCTTCTCTGGCTTTAGAAGAACTTTCCTCATCATAAGGTTTCTCCCTCCTTCTGTTTCTTCTACTTCCACATTCTTCTGAGCTTTAAAAATATGTACTTCTCCTCCTCCATCATCTTTCTTCTTCTTGGGACATTCCCAAGACATGTGTCCTATATTTCCACATGCATAACATCTAACTTCACCTCCTCTGCCTCTTCCTCTTCTTCGAGGAAAAAAGTTTATTCCTTCATGTTGTCCTTCCTTAGAACTTCCCCCTTTTTCAAGGTGATTATGATACTTTCCATCCTCTTTCTTTGGTTTCTAGAACTTGTCTCAGACAGTTCCCTTTCCCATGCTTGGAATTCCTCCCCTATTTCATTGGCTTTGTCTTCTGGCCAACGTTTCTTCAGATTTCAAGGATACTTGATAAGAATCCTCGATTATGCCTACAGATATCATGTTGATCTCCTCTTGTATCTCGTATCTCAACCCATTTATATACCTGGCTATTTTATCATCGTCGTTTTCCTTTTGTACATCCCTGATATTCAGTCTATAAAATTCTTCAGTGCATTATTTTACTAGTAAACTTTTTTGTCTCAATTTATGTAACTTTCTAAACAGATTTATCTGATAGTCCTTAGAGATAATTTTTTCTTTCAAAGCTACCATCCTGTCCCAACTTTTGATATTATGCTTTCCTTTGAATATGCGATCAGCTTATAGTTCATCCCACCATAACGTTGCATGACCCTTCAACCTGGTTATTGCATTCTTCACCTTCTTTTCTTCGTCAATTTCTTCATAATCAAAGTATTTATCCATAGCATGTACCCAATCTAACAAT
This sequence comes from Picea engelmannii, assembly GCA_009831015.1. Lineage (NCBI taxonomy): Eukaryota > Viridiplantae > Streptophyta > Pinopsida > Pinales > Pinaceae > Picea > Picea engelmannii. The sequence goes on along the minus strand of ML786156.1, from coordinate 920,101 downwards.
TCTTCAACTTCCAAATTGCCTTAATACATTGGGACTTCTACTTTTTCTCTAGCTCCTATTCTCGAAACAACTCTTAACATTCATTCTTCTGCAAGTTATCTTACTGCAAATCCTTCTTCTTCTACCTCTTGACTTTCATCTTCACTGAAGTCACTAGCATCTAGTGCTCTCCTATGTGATGTTTCCATGGCATCCAATATCATTCAGAGTTGACTCATTTTTTCTTCCATTTCCTGATTTGCTATAGGTCTATCCTTGTGCCTCCTGGGTGGCATGATTCCACTTCTTTGATTTCATTTCTCTAAATTGATTCTATCAAACAAAAATCGTTCACCTTTACCTATTGTCTACAAGAAAAATCAAGCTCAGATACCACTTGATGCAACCCCCCTTCTCTCCTAGGGGTTGCTCGACCTCCCAGTCAAGGATCTTCAAATTACTGAGTCAAATTATCTCTTCAGGCCTCTGCTAGACCCTGGAATAAGTTTATATATGCCCCCATTTGTTACCACGCATATTCAATTCACCCACGACCATGTTCTCTAGCACTTCTGGTAACACTGAGAGGCGAGCGCTAGCTCCTATGCTAGGCCCTTCTTCAATATTACTGAGAGATGCAACCTCATGCCAACCCTCTTCATGACTTCGGGCTTTGGTTGTTTTGGATGCAGCTGATTCCTTTTTACCTGAGCTCCAGACCTACGAAATCACCGGCCCAGATTTACGGTCCACACTTCTACAACAACTGACGACTGTGATCTACTTTAGGTTTCCGACTCCAAGAGTTCCGAGTGTTCCAGAAACCCAATTTCCCTGGAGTGACCTTTACCCGAAAATTTATATCAAGCGCCACGTGATATTTTTAATCAATGGTTGAGATCTATCCTTTACTCTACTTCAAATGAATTATCGCCAATGCTCCTTCATGTTCTTTCTCCCGGAGTATCAATCCTCGAAAGTGACATATATTCTGCCACTCATCCTGTTACAATGGACGACTCTGATGAACTTCGGTGCTCCGTACTTCGGGATTTCTTATTCCTTCACTTTCCTCCAGAGTGAATTTTATCTGGAGTAAATATCCACTCTCCATGTGCCCCTCTTCTCATCAACGAATCTTATTGGTTCTGGCCTTCGATACTTTTGAACCTTAGACACTTACTCGACAATTTTCCCAGAGTGTTCTATTACTGGAGTAATAGATCTTTCACCACGTATTCCAACAACAAACGGCTAGGATGATTCCTTACCCTGGGAGCTTCAAACGAATTCTAGTCAGCGTTCCACTTCCTCATTTCCTTTCCTCCAGAGTACGCACTTATGGACTCCACGATCTGCTAACGCGTGTCTCTCTCAGATCGATGGCCACGATTTACTTCGACAGTTCGGGCATTGGTATTTTTGGCTTCACTACTCTCATTTTACTTTGGATTACTCTTCTCCTAGAGTAAATGAATCTTCGTCGAGTGTCCTTCCTAGATCTAATTGTCCATATCTCTTCGTCCTTCGTGACTTAGCCAAATTTTCTCTCTTCCTCACGCAAATCGTCGGGAGATTTTACCTCCCAGACTCTCTGATCTGCTGACACATATCCTCCTTGATACCAAAGGCTAGGATTTACTTCACATCTTCAGGACTTGGCAATCCCACTCTCAAAAAAATTTCAAACCTTCAAATACTCAGAGTGCCGAAGGACTCCAAGGCTAACCTCCATGCAAATATCCTATATCTAATGACTTTCAGTGACTCCAACTTCCTATGAAGGGATCACACCTGTTAATTCACGACCTTCAACAAAATTATCCCTTTCTATTAAATCTTTAGCACTATCTCTCCCAAGATTGATTCCTGTGAGGATTTTGGCCTCCAACGCACTCCTTATGATCCTAGAATCTTTGACAAAGTTCGGACTTAGAGATTTCTTCAGAAGAATGATTACTACGCACAACTTGCACTTCACAGTCCCGATCTCTTGACACTTAGTCAAATCTTGACCCTATGCACTATTTGCAACATTCAGTTTAAGTTTCTCGTTATCCCTCCTAAGCTTCTCTGAGTCAAATGTAGATTCTTTTGATGCACACTTTGCAGATAATATGCACTCTTTTCATCCAAACTCTCAGAAGAGAAACAATTGAAACTTATCTAATACTTCACAGGTTCATATACTCAACTATGAACAACATACATAAGAAAAGTGAAATAAACACATAGAGACCATATCATTCATTCAAATACACACTGAAATGAACACCATCCAAGCATTTGGATCAATCTCTGTCTGTTCTATTTATTCATGAAGTATTTACATAAGTTACACAGTTCTTCACTATCTTCTGAATCTCTATGTCTAAATGATACATCTAACACTTCTTACTCCCTTACTTCTACAATACTACCATTCAATATAAATATAAAAACCTATCTAAGGAGTGGCTTCTCGAGATATTCTCCGTCCTATATGAATTCTATCCCATGACTGTTTTAGCGGTTATTTACTTAGTCCTATTACAATAAATATGAGTTATTAGAAGATAAGAGCTGACACTCTATATCTGTAACACCTTACAGTCGTGTAAGAATTTACAACAATATGCCATTATCAAGTGGTGACCCGTCTTTGCAAACAATGTCTTTAAATACAAAATTTCCAAAATATCTCAACAACACACTCCTGCCTCTGTTTAATGCCTATTTGAAATTTTGGCGCGTTGAGGTGTCAAATTTTTCCTCCACTCTCGGCCTCCTTTGCTTTGATGTTGATTCTCCTTCATCAATATGTTTGTGAATGGAAGCAATGAATATGGATACTTCTATGTAGTGGTAATTATAGACCAAATAAAGAACCCAACAAATGATGAAGATCCAATAGAAGAAGAGAAACATTGTAAGAAGATGCTTATGAATGTTGATGGAGAAGACAAAAGGAGAAATTGCAATAGAATGAGATGTTTTTGAATGGAAACAGTGAAGATGGATACTTATATGTAGTGGTAATTATGGATCAAATAAAGAACACAACAAATGATGAAAATCCAATAGAAGAAGATAAACATTGTAAGAAGATGCTTATTAATGTTGATGGAGAAGAAATTCATATGAAAGGAGTTTAATAAGGTTCATATGAAAGGATTTGAATAAGGTTCATACAAAAGGATTTGAATAAGGTTGCATCAGAGAATGATACAAAAGAGTTATATGGAATAAATAAATGAAGAAATGTAATTACTAGCAAATTGTTACAACAGATTTTGAGGTTGACAGGTGTTAGAAAGTAAGAATAGAGTGTTGGAAGATGATTGATACATTCATATAGTAAGAATATAGTGTTGGAAGATGATTGAAAGAGTCAGTAAGAATAGAGTGTAAGTAAATAATTGATAGATTGTGGGAGTAAGAATAAAGAATACTTAGTTAGATAGGTACTTGTCCAATTCAGATCTAGATCTCCATAAAACCTATATATATGCATCCATATTTTTTTATTCAAAATATGATCCAACCCTTGCGACATTTTGTTTATTCGTTTTATGTGTTTAAGTTTATTATTTGGTATCATAGCTTGGCGTGATAAGGCACAAGGAAGACATGCTCTATGGGAAGAATACACAATAGTCGTGGAGTGATAGAGTCATTGGTTAATGTGAGGTAATTGCAATCCATGTGAAATCTAATAGATTCATATCTAAATGAAGCAAATAAGTTAGATGGATTGAATTATATAAATTGGAATTTTAAGATGTAGAATTGGTTGGAAGGATACAATGCATGGGAAATTATGAGTGGAACTAAAGCTAAACCAACTAAGAAAAGAGAAACCAAGGCAAAGGTTCTCTTGAGAATATTTTTGAAATACATTATCATTCCTCATATACGGGAATGCAAGATATGAAGTGAGACATGGGAGAAATCAAAAGGTTTGTATGAAACAATGAATACAAATAGAGTGATATTTTTGAAGAGCAAGACTCTTGCAATTAAAATGGAAAAAAATGAAAAAATTGTTGATTATCTATCTAAAATTAAATATTTAAAATACAAGCTCATTAATATTACTGAGGAAGTATCAAGTAGTGATCTAGTTACTATAACATAAATGGTATATTGCATTAATAAGAGAGAAAGAACATTCATTTGATGACTTGATAGGGATCTTTATGCAAGAAGAGGAAAGGAGAAAGAGTGTCTACAACAAATTTCAAAATTTAGATTAAGCTAGGAAATCCATGGGTGAAGAATAGAGGAAAACACAAAATTATATCAAGGTGGGGTTTCATCAAATACAACTAGCAATGTGATGAAGAATGTGACATGCAACTACTGTGGTAAATTTGGAAAAATAAGTTTAATGAGTCCAAATATAGAAGACAAGAAGAAAAAATTGTTGATAGAGAAGTAGAGGTAAGTGATTAACTCAAAATCTAAAGTTATTTATTTTAGATGTAAGCCTATTATCATAAATCGATAATTGTAATGAATGGTTCATATGTTTGGGGGCATTTATCCACATGATTTGTAATAGAGATTGGTTTAAAGCCTATCATGAGAAAAATAATGGTGCTAAAATATATCTAGGTGATGATATATTTCATGAAATAAAAGGATATGATGATGTATATGTAATTTTTCCAAATGGGCATGTGAACCAAATAAAACAATGTAATGTATGTACCAAGGATTAATAAAAAAATATAATCTTAGTTTCAACAATCACAAATCAAGGTTGTAAAGTTGAATTTGTGAATTGAGGTTGTCAAGGGAAGGATAAAAAGTCTCACTACAAAGTCATAGCAACGAAGGCATAGACAAACTTAATGGTATTGTTGAGATTCATCTACATTTTTTATCTCCAAGTGTGTCTACAAAATAACTTTGGCACTTAAGGTATGGACATTTAAATCTCAAATATCTAGTTTAATCCAAAGAAAATATATGGTAAAAGGGATTCAAGTTTTTAAGAATGAGCATGTTGAATGTGATGGTTGTACACTAGGAAAACAACATACGAATGAGTTTCCAATGAATAGAGACGAATGGGAAATAAATTTTCTTGAATTAGTGCATATTCATGTGCGTGGGCCAATGCAAATTAAATCACTTATCGGATCTTCTTATTTTTTTATATTCATTGATGATAGAACCATGTTCACATGGGTCTATTTCGTAAGAAAGGAAAGTGTTTTTTTTTAATACTTCAAAAGGGATTAGAAATTTGGTTGAAAATAAGATAGGTAAACATATCAATATCCTTAGATTAGATCAAGGTGGAGAATACATTTCAAAATAATTATTAAAGTACTGAAAAGAAAATGGAATTCAAAAGAAATGCATGGTTCCACATACCCATCAAGAAAATGGTGTGGTTGAGAGGAAGAATAGAACCATAGTAGAGTGTGCTAGAAGCATGCTGAAAGGTAAGAATGTTTCTAATAGTTTGTGGTTGAAGATATAGGTATAATGTGTATTTACAAAATATAATTCCAACCAAGTTCTTAGAGGAAAAAAATCATTATGAAGCATTAAAAAGATATAAACCAGAGAGTTTTTGGGAGTAAATTAATTTCCCACATCCCAAAGGAAAATAGAAGGAAACTTGATGAAAAGTCAGTCAAATGTATTTTCATTGGCTATTGTGTTGATCATAAAGCTTACAAAATGTATGGATCCTAATACTCATAGAGTCTTTTCAAGTACGCATATTATATTCCATGAGCATTCATACAATGATAGTCAATATGTATTGAAACTTCCTCAATAAGGATTTGAAAGTGTAGAAGTAGAAGAAAGTGAAAATCAACAAAATGTTGTTGAATCACAAAATGGAATTGAACCTACAGGAAACAGAAGTAAACCAAGAAAGAGTGGATCTACTCCACCAAGAAGTGAGGAACTATCAATATCAACAAGGAAAATCAAGACACCAATCAGGTTTAAAAATTTTGATGTCTCAAGTCATGAGTGTTGAAGAACTGCCCCTGGGGTGTAGGGCACTCGGTGATGGAGTGTGTTGTTAAGACACTCCCTTATGTGAAGTCATCAGTTCGAAACCTTGGCTTACCTTGTGTGTCGCATATGGGGAATTGTGGGCACACCTAGAGGTTATAGTGGTAGCAATTCCCACCTAGAGGTTATAGTGGTAGAAATCGTATAAGATGACCCCATGTCATGTGAGTACATGCCCAACTAGTTGTTGATTTTGCTAGTAAAAAAAAAATGAGTGTTGAATAACCTTTAAATTTCAAGAAAGAAAAGTATCATAAAAAATGGATGAATGTTATGTAAGAGGAATACGATTCCATTTTGAAAAATGACACTTGGGAACTAAATGATTTGCTTGAAAATAAAGTTCCTATAGGCTCAAAATAGGTGTAAAAATCTAAGTTCAATTCACATGGTATTGTAGACAAGTTTAAAGTTAGAATGGCTGCAAAAGACTATTGAAAAAAGGAAGGAATAGATTATGAAGACACATTTTCACCTGTAGCTAAAATGACCATTAGACTTATGATTTCATTATCCACTAAGTACAATTGGAACTTACATCATACAGATATCAAGTCGACATTTTTGAATGGTGAATTAAAATAAGTGTACCTTATTCAACCAGAAGGTTTTGTAAATAAGTTACAAAAACATATTTTATGTAGGTTAAATAAAGAACTATATGGTCTCAAAGAAGCTGCAAAATCATGGTATATAAAAAATGATAACTTCTTCTTCCAACAAGTTTTAATAAAAGTTAAGACTGATCCAAATCTTTACATAATGAAAGATGAACATGTGAATGTTTCTTTGATTTCATAGTATGTTTATTATTTAATCATAATAGGAAGTGCTACAAGTTTGATTGATGAAATCAAAAGACACCTATCATAGGAATTTGAAATGAAGGATCTTGGAGAGTTGAATTATTGTATAGGCATTGAGGTATGGAGATAATATGATAAAAATTTGATCACTCAAAGTAAGTGTAAAAAATAACTTATCAAAATATTCAATATGAATTATTGAAAACCAATGTCTACTCCATTAGAACATAATGCCAAGATTTACATTGATTATCATAAACAAGAAGTAAATGGTACTTTGTATAGATAGATATTGGGAAGTTTGAATTACTTAACTACAAAAAGACCTAATATTTCATATTCACTCATCATACTTAGTCAATTCATGGCTAATCCACATGAGAGCCATTGGAAAGTTGTCAAGACAATCATTTGATATATAAAAGGAACTATTTATTTTGGTATTGAATACACTAAGCATTTGAATGTTGACTTGACAAGTTATTCAAATTATAATTGGGTACATGATCCAAATGATAGAAAATCAACCACTAGATATGCATTGAGTATAAGATCTAGGATTGTGTATTAGAGCATTAATAAGTAACCAATTGTGTAGTGCTACTCGTGAAGAAATTTTTCTAAGGTGAATTTTCGACTACATGGGAGAAAGGCAAGGAGTACCTACAACTATCAAGTGCAACAATAAAATTTTAATGAAACTGACAAATAATCCAATTTATCATGCGAGATCAAAACACATTGAAACTCAACATCATTTTATGAGAGAAATGATTCAATAAAAATAAATTGATTTGATGTATTCTAACACAAATGAGAATATGGTTGATATATCCAATAAGTCATTGGGAAAGACAAAGTTTGAAATATGTAAAGATATGCTAGCTATCATAGAGAATAATTTCTCCATTAAGGAGGAGTGTTATAAATAAATG
>ML786156.1:884629-910545 GCA_009831015.1 Picea engelmannii | reverse complement strand
CTAGTACAATCCAACGAATGTGAATAAATGAGCTGAAGTCGAACACTCGGCGGAATCTCCCGATCAGGGGTCAATAATGAAAACCCACTGTCGAAAGCGAGGAAACCTGCCATTGAGGCATGCAAGTTCCAAGGTACCAATTATTTTCTAAGTCTAATTCCTGGATAATGAGTTGAAGTCGACAGGAAAAGACTCGTCACAAGAGGGCCTTAATGTATCCCACATCAATGACATGAAACAAGTAACAATATTTGATGTAGATCAGAGTAACAAGTGATTCAGGACTGACTCAGGGATGGCCGACACAATAGAAGGCTTTAAGACTGCAGAAATGGCCGATGCAATAGAAGGCTTTTCAGGTTGGACATCTTTTTGAACATATTGATGACATGACAACTGTCTTGGAAAGACTGACTCAACAACATGGATCACAGACCGATTTGTAATCTTATAAAGGAGTATGATCAGGAGACAAGTGGTTTTTCCAACCTAGACACAAGGGTGTCATGTTCAAAAGTGACTCTTTCACAGAATACAAGTTTAGATACAATTCTTTCCCAAATTTTCCCCCACCATTTCTGGCAAGTACCTCTTTATTTTTACACAAGCTTGAGGAGGATAACATATGCTTGTAATGTAAGCTCATCCTTCAGATGAGTCCCTCGGAGTATGTTTAACGAACCCTAGGAAGGAGTGGTTAGATCCCATTGCGGGTCTGTCAATGTTTGTTTAACGAGTCCAGAGATAGAAAACTCGAAGGTTTTTCAAGATTATAGAGTTTGGAAAAAAAACTTAAAAGAGAACTCTCTCAGTTCCTTTTTCGTAAAGTAGTCTGATGAGACCGAAAAAGAGATAAACTATCGCTCAATAGACGTTTTCTTCAAATACTTTAACGAGCGTGAAAAGAACAAGATCGCTCAACAATCTTTCCATGTTTAGAGAGTCTGAAAAGAGCTTAAAGGGAACTCCAGGGGGTTCCTTTTTCGTATAACCTTTGCGAGTCCGAAAAAGTGATAAAAGTATACTCGGTTACATTCTCATTGATTTACGAGCACGAGAAAGAACAAAGACTAAGCTCGGTAACTTATTCTCATGTATTAACGAGCATGAGAAAGAACAAAGACTAAGCTCGAGATTGTTTTTATTTTTACGCAAGCTTTAAAATAAAACAAAACTATGCTTGGAATAGATTTTAATTTTTACACAAGCTTAAAAACTAAACAAAACTATGCTTGGACCTGGTTTCATTTTTACACAAGCTTGAACCAGAGGAAACTATGCTTGAGGTAAGTGGTTTCATTTTTTACACAAGCTTGAACCATATAAAACTATGCTTGCGCTTCCCAATGCAAAACACATGGATGGTCGGTACTTAGCCCCCAGCTTAAGAAACTAGCGGCTTCACTTCAGAATGAAGTCCAGAGGCTGAGGAAAATTCCCCCCAAGCTTTGTTTCATCCAACTGCAAAGGAGAATGAAATGAAGCTTCAAATACTAGACGAAGGACGTGACTCAAAAAGATAGGGGGAAAAACTATTTCATTTTTTAACGAGCTTGACATAGAAACAAGAACTATGCTCGAAAACCTCTGTTTCATTTTTTAAACGAGGTTGCCTCAGAGACACAAAAAATATCCTCGGAAATCCAGGTTTAATCCCTAGACCTCTGTTTCATTTTTTAACGAGGTTGCCACAGAGACACAAAAACTATCCTCGAAACCCCTGTTTCATTTTTTAACGAGGTTGTCGCAGAGATATAAAAAACTATCCTCGAAACCTTTGTTTCATTTTTTAATGAGGTTGCCGCAGAGACGCAAAAACTATCCTTGAAACCTCTGTTTCATTTTTTTAACGAGGTTGTCGCAGAGACGCAAAAACTATCCTCGAAACTCTCTTCTTGATCATAGATTCCAAGAGGACAATGCTCTGGAATGACACCATGTCAAGGGACAAAACTCAATCATGGATTCCAAGAGGTCTTCACTGGAAGGAAGAAACACACTCTGGAAGGACACCATGTCAAGGGTCGCGATAGGAGGAAAGAGATCATGCTCTAATGACCCTATCGAAGAGATTACCATGTCAACTACTAGATCTAAGTCATCAGAAGTTGAAGCCATGGGCGACAACGCCACATAATTAACCTGGGGTAGGGGCAATACTGTCTGCAGACAAGAACCATTCAGGGAGGTAATCCAAGCGGGGTCAATGAATGAAATTTGATCAACAGTCACAACTCGTCCATTGTGAGGGAAAGATATCACACGAAAAAGAGTAGACACAATAGCTTTCATGGCATAGACATAATCTCGCCCAAGGAGTAAAGAGAAATCCAAGGGGTCTTGGACTACCATGATGTCAATAAAGACAGTTTTCTCTCCCAAAGTGACAGGAAACTGAGGAAGGGTCCCTAAAGGTTGACTAGTTCTTCTGTTAAAAGCTAACAGATTCTATGAAACCGGCGCAAGTGAAGGACAACCCAAAGCTTGCCAAGCAAAAAAGGACAAAATACTAACAGATGAACCTTCATCTATCAACGTTTTGGTAATGTCCTGACCATAAACCTGTACTGTAATCTGGAAAGGAATGTAAGAGGGAAGACAAGGTCCAGTTAGTACACCCCAATCAAAATGGATGGCCTCATTACTTGGAGGGGGTTCCATGGGAGAAGGAGGAATACCCCCCGACACGACAGAGTTTGTATCAACGAGAAAAACGTGGGCAGTATCGGATGTACTCTCGAGTGGAAGAGTAGGATCGACCGATGGAGAGATTAGATCGACCACTTGGGTTTCATTCCCCAAGGAGAGAATGGGGTCGACAGGTGGAAACGAATCGACTGCTTGGGTTTCACTCTCTGACGGGAGAGTGGGGTTGGCCAAGGATGGGATCGGCTCAACCACTTCGTCAACTGGTTCAACTAAAGATGTGACCAGATTGACGACATGATCAACCGGATTGACCGATGAAGGGACCAGAGTGATCATTCCATCAACTACAGGTGGGTCGAGAGAAATCTTGCGATAAGCGGCTGGAAGTTGAGGCTGTGAAATAGTCATGTCTTCCAGTAATTTCGAGGCTTCATCCATACAAGGGAAAAGGTGAGTGAGATGACTGCCTTTGCATAACAGACATGGGAATTTGACTCTACTTTTCTTCTTCCCAACCATATCATGACTAGTCGACGGGAGGTCATCAGCATGTTGTTCAGAGGCTAATGACGTGGGTTGGCGAGGATGTGTAGACCATACTTCTATAACCTTGGATAGACCAGGGCAATCCTTAAGAAGATGGCTACCCTTACAAAGCCTGCAAGGGTACTTGGGCTTACGAGTTGTTTGGGCGATCTTGACATCATCAACACTCCCAGCACGAGTAACAGTAACTGGTTGTTTTCCAACATGTTTGACAGTGGTTGGAGGTTTTGATCCTTGCTTAATTTTCTTCTTCTTATTCTTCCTTTTCTTCTTCTTCTTAATCACCGAGTTACTAGGTTCAGAACTTTCACTCGATGAATAAGATGAAATGGAAGGCGACCTTGCAAGCAATGAAGGCGAAGAATACCTTACTGGTGAGGAAGGTGAAGGATCAACATGAGGTTGATTCTCTTGGGGGGAAGTTCTTACGACCGAAGCACTAACTGCATTCGGGATTACCTAAGTGGAAAACAACCATACCGGTAATCCAATAGTGAGACCTGGAAGGTTCAAAGTAGCGATGTGAGGAGGACCAATGTTTTTGTAAGAAGGAAAAACAAAAGGTTCCCCTGGAGCAGAGGTTCCTTCATTGGTCATTTCGGGAACTAACGCCATGAAAAACAAAAATCCAATCTAGAGTCCACTAGGGAAAACAAACAGCACACGCTAAAAATCTAGGAAGTAAGAAAACAAACAAAACCTTCTCGCAATGAACGCACTAGTTGGTAATGAAATCCAACGTCGTGGGAACAAAGTAAGAAGGGGATGAGATAGAGCGGGTGGAAAAGTTACGTTGACGACCTTCTTAATGGACTTACACCCTGGTGCAAGCTCCCACACATAATCATGGGTATACCCTCCAAGGAACCCAAGTGAGTTTGGCCAACGTCGATTCCAGGTACCATGAAGACTTTCCCCTCCATAGTCACCTCGTGTAAGGAACCTAGAGAGATAGGCCACTAAGGTTACCACAAACAACAATACAGCCCGGGGGAACAGTCGTCAGTCCGATCCACATGCAAGGGCAGGGTATCTAGCCCGAAACCAACTCAAAGGCTTCCACTCATAATTGTGGGTATACCTCGGAGTGATCCCCGTAATACGTGCAATCTCTACACTAATGTCAACAAAGCAGGGTTAGTAACTCTGCCAACACCAATGCGACCTAGTGCTTGACCCTTGTGTTAGAAGGGCTTCACAGGACGATATGTTGCAAATGGAATTTAACACTCCCTAACTCAAGATGCTATGTTTGTTTGCAGCTTTGGGAAGTTATCTTTCACACCTATTCCAAAGCCCTACAACTAATCTAATGTAGGTTTGCTACCAGAAAAGATAAAAATGTCTAATCAATTTTTATAAGCGCTTTATTTTATGGCTGTTGTTACTCAAAAGGAAGATGGCGTGGACAATATGGTGTTTTGACCGACTCAAAAATTATGCAAAGATATGAAGATGCAATCCTTTCATTTCAATGAAATCTATGCTACGAGAAAGAGAAAACATTTATTATTCCCATATGCATAATGTCTCAAAATATATTAAACTCATCAATATCAATCATGCAATTTCGCTACTTCAAATGCAAGGATGCCCCCAATCTAATATAAAGAAAGAAATTAAATCTTTTTGTTTCAAAAATTTCACTAAAAGCAATAATGAACTTCCTTAAAACAAAGAAACCCAAACTAAAAGTTTTCTTTTAAAGCGAACTATTCAGAAGAAATCTGATCTTTCCTTAAACAATTCTAAAGAAAACACACGCTTTGTAATTGAAAGATACTCAAAGCAAGAGACTAATCTTTCAAAACCAATCAAAGCAAAAGTGGCTAAAATCAACTCAAAGAATGTCAAGAAGACTGTAAAAAGATCAATATAGGCTCCAAAAGTTCAATCCAGCTGACCAAAGCAAAACTGGGCATCAAAAAATGACAAGACCTAATCCAAAAATTTTCACCAACAAGTTTGCAGGCTGACAGTATATTACAGTGCGAGAATTAGGTATTCTCGCAGGCTAGACATGGGTTGACTGCGAGGTGTTCACACTGGACTGAACACCAGGGTGTGAACTCAAATGATTCTCGCAGGCTACTAACAAGTGCAGTGCGAGAATGGTTATAAACAAGCAAAATTTGAAAAAGGGAAAAATTTCTAAGAGAACTCTCAGATCCAGAGAGTCTTGATGGATCTCCCACAGACTCAGAGACCATAAATCAAGCAATCAAAGCAAGGGAAACTAGACTAACTAGGAAACAATCTGATCCCCAGTGGAGTCGCCAATTTTGTTTCAAGATTAATCCGTAAGTGCGGACACGAACCGATCTCCCTAGATCCACCTGGATCTAGAACAAAACACGACAGAATACTACTCTTTCCCTAGATCTAGTCTATTGAGTGAATTAAATTGGAAGTGAGAATAAGAGACATACCTTGTAATTTCTTCCTTAATCTTTGTTGCTCCAGCTTCACTCTAGCGCTCTCGTGCAATCAAGATCAAAACAACACAAGCCAACCAAAGTGAAAGCAAATAATATATTCAATATCTAATCTATACATATGATCAAGGAGTTATGTAACAAAGTAAATCTAACTTTATGGGAAAGAAACATATTACTGTATCATATTAAATGTGAAAGAGAGATTACAACCATTGCCTTGATGTCGTAAGGTCCCTACCAACTGTCCTTCATTCCCCACACACTTCTTTCTCCAAGGATTCTGAAACCATAGATCTGATAGCTACTCACAATCTATCTTGACAAAAACAAATCTCAAAGCCACTCTAACCAAGCCAAAGAACCCCTTCTCCATGAGAGCTCCTCTCCTTTTATAAGTTGAAGAGGATAAGGTGAGGAGGTTAGGATGATCCCACTAAATCATTAAAGCGAGTAAGATCCAAACCATTCGGATGCCACCTCACCATATAAGCTTCTCCTTCTAGAAGATTCGAGAAAACGCTCGTTTTTCCCACGTGCTGGCATTCTCGCACCCTAGCTATAGTGCAACCTGCGAACTTTTTGCACCCTGGCTATAGTGCAACCTGCGAGAATGGGTCATTCTCGCACCCTGCCTATATAGCAACCTGCGAACATCCTTTTTTATAAGGTTTTTACATAGGAAAATGCAACTTCTTTTCTCAGGAAAAGTTCTTCTCCCTTCTCTCTTTAGGAACTCAGGCCACTGTGACCCCTCTGAAGGCAACAGATAGTTTTACATCATTAACGATCATAGGGATGATGAAAATAATGTGTAACAGTATGTATGTATGTATGTATGTATGTTTTCCTATTAAAAAAATGAAATAGAGAACCAACTCTTTCTTCATTTTGTTTATTTGTTGTGTGTGTTTAAATTTATGATTGTATGCATGGGAATTTATGATTATTGTATTATATTTGTTGAAGTATATATATTCCATTTGAAGAGAATCAGGTGATGCCTTAGTAACACACTTTGGTCTTGGAAGAACTAGTAGGTGTGGAGTTTTAGTTGCAGTAGGTAACAATGATGGTGCATCAATGGGATGATGGGAATGTAGTAAGCACTATTGAGTAGTTTATAGGAGTGGAAGAATGGAAACATGTTGTGTAGTAAATAATGGTAATGATGATGAATATAGAGAAAAAAATGAATGTGGAAGATATGGAAGTTGGGATAAGAAGGAATCTACAATAGAATGTAGAAACATGAGTAAGAAGTGGAGGAATAATGTTGAAAGGAAAGTATGAAATGATGAGTGGTACATGTTGAGGGTTCTGAGATCCCTTTAAGTCAACAATAGGAACCAAACCTGCTTAATAGGCCCAATTAGACTCGGAAGAGTTTGATGAGTGGTAAGGTTCTCCGGATTTTTTATCTAGCTGGAATTATCGATGGGATTTAATCGTGACTGATAGATATGTCTTTTTATGAAACCTTTCTTGAGGCTATGCATTTCTCTTTTGGTTCTTTTCTAACATTTGTAGAAATGAAAGGTGGAGCTTAAACTAAATGATGTAGGGAATTTAAGATGTATTGGAGAAGCTGGGTTTTGGTATAACCTTTATACCACCACATGCATACAATGAAGAACTAAACTACTTCAAACTAGAAATAATACCATTTTTTGACTTGTAGACATTCACTGTCATCTGAGATAATGGTTACAGAAAGAAGATATATACGTGACCAGAAATTAGAGAAGGAAAATTAATTTTCAATGCTCTACTATCAATCACATACTAACACAATCGATTTCTATTCATCATTTAGAATAAAAGAATTGTTGCAACATTATAAGATAACTTAAATAACAGATACAACAACAAATATTGAATTTGAAGACAGATATAATCCCCCTTTGTCCAATCACATTCATGCCTCAGATGAAAGAAGTGTCTTTGGTTCTAGACATAACTTCTCAATTAACATAACTTGCACATAAATAATTCTCTTACAATATTCGAGAAAAAGGTCTTTCTCTCCAAAACCATCGACCTTTGACACAAGGTCAATTCTCTTATTTATAAAAATAACTAAACTAAAATAGCTACTAAAGTTGTGCTAAGTCAAGAAAATGACACGTGGCAGACTTTATCTATATGTTCTTTTTTTTTCATCTTCAAATCATCTTGTCATCTTAATGAAGTGGATTGTTCCTCTCGTATTATGACCATTTGTAGAAAAGATCTTCGCATGTGTTTTCATATGGGAACCTATGTTGATCCATCGAAGCGGAGATGACCTCCTTCATCTCAAATGCCCATTCTTTATACTTGATTAGTTTGACACTCATGCACTGTAAAAATTCCATAGCTTTAATCGGAGGCTCCGTGAACTTCTTTACTTGGCACGAGATCATGCTTGAAACTACAAAATCTTTGTTTCACATACCAGGTCTTGCTCTGCATGTCACTTAACTATGTCGTGTAAATAAACGAAATCCTTCGGTGGGCTAAACTCTGGAAAGTCGATATCCCTCATTTCTTGGTTGATATTTTCCCAAATTTTCTCACACTCTTCCCATATTTCCTACATCTTCCATTGGGTTTCTTGAACCATGTGTACCCAGTATTAATATGCCTTCTGTATTCGAGTGATGTTGTTTTCCATCAGTATTTGAATGCCATGTTATTTTGTATCTTGACCCTTCTGTACTTCATTGATGTACTCGATCCATTCCAAGGCTTGATGTGCCTTCTCATACCACCATTTCATGTCTTTGTAGGTTTCTATCCCCATAAGGGTATCTTCTTGGAAATCAACTATGCGAGCAGTGAAGAGGTCTCTCTCCCTTGTGAATTGTGCATATATGTCTTGAAACTCACTCTTCAAGAGTACCATCGCTTGTGATGAATTTTCATAATACTCATATTGATGTCATAGGTGGTCCAACTCTTTCTTCATGGTGGCTACCTCCCTTTTATCCATTTTTCCCCTATATAATGTGTCATTGGTTATGGACATCCATGCTCTGATTAGCTCAGTCATATTGATACTTTCTATGTCGAATAATGTCTCTTCTGTGGTTATGAACATTGTTTTATCGAGTGTGAGCTTCCTTTTCTTGAATTTTATTCTCATCATGGCCTTCCTTTCTCTGTCATAAGCAATTTCCTCTATATCAATGACTTCGTCTACTGGTTTAGGAATTTTTTAATCTCCCTAAGACAAAGTATTGACTAGTCTTTTTGTCGTATAGGGATGTTCCATGGTAGGTTCTATATCTCTTTAGAGGATGGGAACTTGATCTCCCTCTTATTCAGTTAGTAGTTTCTGCGGTAATAATGGTGCCAACACTTGTTCTATTTCAAGGCTTGGTCCACTTAGCTTCTTAGCAGGAGAGATTATTTTCATCCTGGTGACTCAGCCTTATGTTGGTCCTCATCAGTTGATGGAGTCTTTGCCTTAAATGGAGAAGTGGGAAAAGGATCATTACTGGATGAGAGTCTGGATGTTGGGATGTCGATTTCTAGTTGCCCCATTCCTTCTTCTTGTTCACCTGTATCCATGCCATTCTCAGATATTTCATCATGAGGTTGTGCTTCCCCCGACAATTGTGTTTCTAGTTAATTGAGAAAAATAGTGTTAAGAGTGATCCTAGCTTCCAGACCACTTTCTTTGGGTTTTGGGACAAAATCATCAGAGGTTGGTGTAGTTGTTTCCCCTAGTTTGTTCTACTGTGCGATTGGCACCGGGGTTATGCGTGAAGCTTCCGAGCCTTCCTCATCATCGTATTGGTGATTAAATCAATGAGGACAATAGTCATGCCTGTCCCACCTGATTCTCTTTTCGACCTTCGTTGAGTTGTAGTAGTAATCGGTGATCCTGGTTGTGGTGACATAGGGATAATGTTTCCTTGGTCAACAGTCTCTTCTTGCAGAACTTTTTTTGAGCGATTTAGTTCTATCTCATGGACGTTTGTATCGACTGGGTTAATTATCAAGGGTCCTACCAAAGGGTTAAGTTGGGGATATTCCCCTAATATTTGAATATCTCTCTCAGCTTCTTCTAGTAACAATATCCCCCTTCTCCAGGCCTTCGTCGCTTATGTTTCTCTGTTTTCTTCTCTTACCCTGATGAATTTTTGAGTTGTGTGCTCTATTGTCTCAAATTGTTAATCCATGGTCATTGCTTTGAATTTTGTCATATTAGGGTTAGCCCTTCTATGGAGCACTTCCTCCCAATCATGGGTGCCCTCAGTAAAGATCTAATCTTTGAATCTATCATGATAATATGACCAACATTAGGATACCTGTGACACATGCTGGAGTACCAGGCCTTTTGGATCATTCTTATGAAAATGACCTGTAGGGAACTGATACTCAAGATGACTCAATCCTTCTTGTTTCACCTGCACAGTGTCTTTAATCATATAAAACCCAATATGAAAACCATAGGGTGTGAACACCCTCTTATTTTGCTTCACCAGAGAAGCATTATAGCCTTGTAGGATGTTCTGGTTGTAGATTTATCCCAATATAAGACAGTCTAGGAAATGGACGAGGAACTGGTGTGGTGCCCCAGTAGCCCCGAACACTCTGATATAAGTTCTTGTTTGATCAAAATACCAGTGGCCAACTTGGATATCATCTTTTTGGCTACCACTGAAAACCTTGGGCATTCTTTTCTAAATATAATAAAGTGCACTCTGGCTATAAAATCATCACATATCATGGCATAAAAAAAATTGTACCTATTCTCCCACAAAATGATGAAATAAACATGCACAGATAACTCGACAACATGCCATCTTAAATTCATACCTGCGAAAACGTTTCTCACGTAGATTACATCCAACAGTTAATATGCCATGTGGAAAACTAATGTCTCTCCATATTTTGGTGTCTGGGAATGTAGGATGTTGATACTCGGTTGTTTTGAAATCATGGCTCCCCAATTGAAACTTCTCTTGGAGATTTCCACGGTATATGCTAAGGGAATCCATGCTTATGAAAACTTTGAGAAATCATTTTCTCCATACAAATGAAATGTTAAAGCCATTAAATACATATAAGTCTCTCTGAGGTTTACTGTTTTGTACCAGTCATTTCTCCTATTGGTGAACTTTTTATCTTCTTTCCAGCATGAGGGCAGTAACCTGCTGGTGTCATGGAACTCATAAAACCTGACCACAAACTCTGCATTCAGTCTCTCCCATGGGTATCTAAGTTTGTAGTATTTTTGTACCTGTACTGGAAGAAAGACACCAACACATTTTCCCTCCTCATTATTTATCGTGCATTTCATTGCATCTGCGTGGTCAAATATCTATCTTAGGGTTTCGATGCAGGGCAAACCTGGTGTCTGGAAAGCCACCATGTGCAGATATGATCACCTAATATTCGGGAAAACTTGGTCATATAATACTCTAACGTCCATGTTCTTGTGAGGTGTAAACTCCTGGTAATCTTCCTGACTGATTTTGTTAAAAATATCCCCCCAATGTTGGAACATTACCTTAGATCCAGTGCTTGCCTCTGTGTCCTTGAATGTTGGGGGTTGGGTAAACTGTTTCTTGGTAAAATTTTGGATAATTGATTCTGTCTTTGAAAAAAAATCAAGTTTCCTTGCGATCATCGATGTTGACCCTTTGTTGAAGTCCAGTTCTTTCGTTTTGGGCATTCTTGGTGAACACCTGGTCGTCGGCTTTCGAGGAGGCATTTTCCTAAACAAAATGTTATAATAAGTTGCAAGACAAGTTTGAAAAACATTATATGACACAATCGTAAATGAAAAAAATAGAGACCACACTTACCTCTTCCTTGCAAGAAACAACCTATGCTTACTAGTAATTGAAGTGACACAAAAAACTGTAACCTCTTTGATTCTCTCTCTTTCTACTTCGTCATCTCAGGAGATCAGTGATTTGCGAGTGGAATTCCATGCTTGGGAACAAACTTTCCAAATTTAAAACATACTTACCTTGTCACATCGAGTCTTAAATTCAGGAGAACAGATATGATGTATACAATCTATAACAGAATCCACATCATGTTTAGGATTAAATGCAATGCAAGCTGTCAACGCAGGAGTGTGTTACTTTAAAGTTCATCGGTGAATTCAAATTTTGAAAGTTGGTCGGCGCACAACGCCATGGTGTCAATTACATGAAGTTATTGAATGTCTAATAGATCTCAAACCTTGTCCTTCACTTAGCTAGAGGTATCTCCTCAAATTACCCAAGCATTTTTTCACTTCAATGGGACAAGTATGATCGGCATTGGGAATATGCAGGATCATTAAATGAACAGCGCAGATCGACCTGGATCCTCGACTTCGGCGAATAAAGGTTCGATCTAAATCTATAAGTTCATTGTTCTAGCAATATGTCGATAGTTAATGAGTGCATCGACGTTGATAGATTGTCTTTGACGTTGTTTCATTGGTGCCTCTAGGAAAAAGTTTTGATGCTGACCCAAACTGTCATACCATGCTGACGAGCAGACATGGAAGTACAGATATGGAATGGGGAACATCAAAATATGGTGTGGGTGATAACCAAGTAGTACATACTATCTACATGGAAAAACACGTGAATGTTGATTTGACCTTTTCGGCATGGGAAGCATTTGTTTTGGCATCAGTGATTTGTTTTAGACATATGTTACCATTCCCTTTCATGTTTCACCGATGTTGACGATATATCTATGATTGACGATTGTTGTTTCCTATGTTGACATTTTTTCTTTCGGATTTCGCCAATGTTGACGATACATCGATGATTTCTTGAGAACTTTTTCACAGGCCAGAATCACCGATTGGCACACGGCTCTTTTATAAAATAATTTTAAGTTGTGTGTATTTAGTATTCATGCCACGCTTACTTAGATAAAAAGGCCAGTCTGTTAAAAAATATTGAATTAAACCAAATGTGATCGATGATAAAATGAAAAACCAGAAAAATACATTGATCCCTACAAAACTGACTCCATTGAGAAATGTCAATGTGGTACCGAAAATAGAAAATTCACAAACACTTTTTTAGGGTGTGTTGAGTGCTCAATAGTACAATGTATGGAAAAGGAGAAAAAAGAGAGACAAGATATCTAGTAGTTGTTGATTTATAAATAACTTCATCTCCACAAGCAAGATGATCACTATGTTTCCAACTAGCAGAGTTTGATTTAGGAGAATCCCTAGGATAGAAGTTATCCTACACCTCTTGTTGATTTTTCAGTTTCACATGAAGTTATAATTTTTTTTCTTTTGAATATATTGGATATAATCCCCATATTTAACAACCTCAAAATATCAAATCAACCAAGTATAATGAACTAGGATTATCATTTATTGGAATTCTAGTATGCTACATGGAAGGCAGTGAAAAATAGTGTGGAGGATCTCATATAGTTAAACCAACATAGATCCATATTAACTTTGGATCTACCATGGGTTGAGAGGGACAAAATCCCTGAAGGTGAAAATATTTTCTATATTGAAAAAAACTCGAGGAAATGTTTTCACCTTGTTGGTTGTTATTCTCTCTTCCTACTCTTGGGCTGACCTAGGTTCAGATGTGAATAGGTTTCCAAAAAAACCCTCTAAAATTATCATCCCTTCTAGTAAACCAGGAGGCAACGCATCAAATAGAATGTATTGCGTAGTCTCACCTACGATAATCCTATGGGTGACTGCAATGCTTAGATGCTTGTTGTCTAGGAAAGAGTGGGGATCTGGGATTGCAATTAATCTTCTTAGGCCTTGATATGGTAGTTCTTCCTATTATTATTAGTATTCATTCATTTTTTAAGTATATGCATACATTCTAACAGATCTAGCATATAACATATCTCATTGACTTATCCATTCATCCATTCATCATCTAACCACTTACATAAGGTAAACATGAAATCAATCACAACACATAACACAGGTGTTACCATGGTTCACCCCCTCCTAGGATACATCCACAAAGATTTGTCTTCTTATGCTCTTTTATTTAGATTTATGTAATAGATGGTGTCACACACACTACAATCCCAATCATGAAGTTTCAAAATCGGTTCCACAATCCTCTATGACACTAACTAGATCACATCAGGCTCCTCAGCTTGCGATATAAACATCAATATATAGCTACTTGACCCTACTACAGCTCAACAACTTACAAAAATGGTATCATATCTTACAGTAGTTCTCCTAGCCAAGTAGCCATGCAAAACAATATTCTCTAACATTCTGGAACCCCAACCTAGACCTCCTAGGTACTTATTTATACTTATTTTTGGCTTATCAACCATTACCATATCTTACAAAAACTCTAACCTTATTATGGTTATGTTTTCTAGCATGCACGCCTGACATGATTTCCTCCTTTGCACGCGGCTTTCCCTCACATGTGATGCTTTTCCTTCCACCCATCTTTTTCTAATTTAATCTTTACTTTCTAAAATTAGGTTCTTCCTAAAAATCGTCCTGTTCCCAACAGGCCCCCAACACTGACATGTGGCTCATCCCGAGCCACGTAGGAAGTGCACACTCCCTCGATATTCTCTACTAGGCTGTGGAACTTGTCTACAAGTTCCCTATCTCTTTCTTGGACCTGTGTGACCTTCTCTATGAGTGCTTCCAATGCTTGCACTATGATCTCCTCCTGGATCATGATTGTGCACTCTTCCTGTATTTGTGCCATGTTATTCTTCTCCTCCAACTGCATGATCATCTCCATTGATTTCTCTTGAAGAGGTTCCATCTGTGCCTATCTTTCTTGCTTCTGCATCTGCACTACTTTTAAATCTTCATGTAGCTTCTCATATCATGCATTCTTTTGAGATGCTCAATGATGGTCATTGTTTATTTCCTCTGCTTGAGGTATTGGATTTTTGCGCTTATTATTTCTTCCTCCTGGTCCAACTACTGGACCTGATCATCCTCCTCCAACATTGTCCAAAGATGCGCTGATTTGTCAAACAATCCTGCTGCTGTGTTGAATTGTTTCTCCATTTCTACCAATTGTAGTGCAACTTTTTTTTCCTCTGCTCTCAGACCTCAAAAGAGGTTGTGGGAGTGAGCTTCTCTTTTATCTCCTCGATCTCTTTCATGTACTAGTCAATGGTCTGTGCGATGAGGTTGATATTCTCCTCTACACTTCTCTCTTTTTCCTGTGCATTGTTGGGGATTCAGCTATATTTCATTTTCAATCCTTTCTCTAGCATGTCTGAGCATTCTTTATACTCTTCCTTTTCGACATTCAATTGGTTGCATGTGATCTGGAGCATCTCTGTTACCCCTCTTCCCACTTCTAAATTTGTGGCATCTAAGTGAGCCCTATAGTGTACTTCTTGCATGACGCTATCTTGTATCCCATATAAGGCCTTTGTGGGGATCTGTGTCATCACCAACTATAATTGTTCCACCTCTTATAGGGGTTTTTTCACCATCCCCTGATCAAAGCTGATCATTTGACGTGTTATCTTGAATGTCTCCCTACCCTGGATGACAAATTGCATGGTCTCCTTGCCTTCTCTCTATGTAGTTGGCCTATGTGTCTCATCCTGTGGTCATGCAGTGGCCTATGACGTGGCCCGATTCCATAGATGTTGGATATTTGCTTGAACCTCAAGAAGATTAGCCATAATATACTCCCTATGAGAATTTTTTGTTCTGACCACTTCCTCACTCCTGTCTTGGACTTTATCCTCGATGGGCTCTACATCATCCCATGTGAGGGTAATGTCAGGGTCCTCTATTTCGAACTTCCTCTTCTTGCGCGAATCCTCTCCTTCCACGTGATTCATTGTCATTTGTGAGGGTTTTTCCTCTATCATTTTTTCTTTGCATCCTTCCTCTTGAGCCTGTATGGTATCCTTTGGCCCCGTCTACACCCGACTTCCTGTTCTTGTTGTTGTGGGCATTCTCCTCGTCCTTTTTGGTACTGCGCAGCTCCAACTTGGTAGGGTTCATGCTATAGTTGTTTTAGTATTATCCGCTAGGATACCTGTCCTCGTTGATGAGACCATGTCGACCTTTTCCTTAGGCTTGGAGGAATACGTTGTGCCTATCCTCGTAGTTCGTTTTGTTGCAGGTGACTGCCACTACGGGGCCATTTCTTAATAATCCACTCCACTTCTTCCCTAGTGACACAATATTGCATCTTCAACCATGGATTTTTGGGATCCCTCATGGCTTATATCCACAGGTGATGTCGGGATGCCTTGAATCTAGCTATCCCCTTTGTTTCCTGCGTGACATCCATAGGTATGCGCCATACATTTTTTGTGCACTGCTGGATTTATTCTAGTAGCATGGAAATCACAATGTTGTTTTCCTGCTACGTCTTGTTATCCTTTGCTTGCTAGAGAGACTCATACCTGGCCGCGTAGCATTTTCCCACTTTTTCTAAAAATGCAGAGAACTTGGGCTCCTTCCACCCTTCCAGAGCTATTAATATTATTAGCAAGGAGTAATGGAATTTATTTCCATTGTCCTGTGCATCACGACAGTCAAGTAGGAATTGGTTCAATAGGTAAGGTGCCCAACTGAACTTCATCCTCTTCGCACATTGTGTTTCTACTGCGATCACTCCTACTGGCGCTTCCTCTCTATGAACTTTTCTTAGTAACTTGCATGCCATTATCTTACTGGTGAATCTTGTGGCGTCATAGTTTATTTTTTTGATGATGATGCCTCTATTCCCCATGGTTGTACCAAACTGTGCCTTCACTTGTTTTTCTATTTCTTTCTCATGTGCTTTGTTTTCCAAGAATTCTTCTAGTGGCGCGCCAACTGTATGAAATCCTATTATTTTGGAAATTAAGGCCATGTCGATCTGTACTAGTTTGTTCATCCAAAGAATGCCTCCACGGACCCGGGAAACCAACTGCATGATGCACAGGTCGACATTCTTACCGCACCCAAAATGAGGTATGTCAAAGAGGTTCATTATACCTGAGTTATAAAACCCTGTAATACACTACACAAGCTCTAGCATTGGTCTTCCTAGGGGTCCAATCTCCCATGTGTTGATCAGATAGTTTTCCTTGACCAATTCTAGAAATTTTGTCATGTCATTCACGTCATGGTCCGTGTACCTCAACTTTGGTACCTTCCCCAACATGTCATCGACAGTGGGGGTTGCGTATGGAAGGAATGAGAGGGTAATTTCGATACTGTTAGGGGTATTTCTTTTCTTCCCCATAGAAGACATGCCTGCCTCTACTGCATTTGTTCCCTCTTCTTCCCCAGTTGAGTCTAGCTAGTTGGTGATGTCTTCGACCAATACTTCATCTTTTTCTTGGGAGTTCCACGGTCCCACTGTGTCATTTGGTCTCCCTGGCATCTTTTGGTTAGGTTTTGAACCCTCGTTTTTGGCCTCGAAACTCTGCCCTATCTCTCCTTGCTGCAATGTAAGGAGATCTTCCTTGACCTACGTCGGGCTAATTGATTATGGGTCTGAGGTGGTCACATCCTCGAGCTCAACTATATTCTCAGGCTACTGCATCCTCTCTTTGCATCTTTGGCCTTGTTGGGTGACCTTGACAAACTGGCCTGGTGACCCAAAATTTGATGGAGTCATCCTTTGTAACTATTGTTACCTCATCTTGTTACTTCGGTGATTGAAAACTAGGGCATGGGTTCTCTTCCACCTTTTATAGAATAGGTTGTGTTCACTTTTACATTTTGTGTGCATTTGCGCCAACTTTATTTTTCACTATGCGCAATCTTCTGATGTCTGTCATGGTAATTATTATGTGATACTTTTCCCCATTTCTTTTGTATTTTATCTCTTTTCTAATTTTGTATTTCTTTTTTCTTCTTTTTCTCCTTTATATTTCTTTTTTTCATATATATATATATATATATATATATATATATATATATATTTGTAAGTGAGTGTAAGAACCTGTATAACTAAAAGAGCGTTATGATACAAAAAAGGGGGACTCCCTGGTCTTCCAAAAAGGAAACCAGACTAGAGGTTCCCAAGTTGCATTTTCTGAAATAAACAAGGGTTGTGATTGGACTGCCACCATGGGAAACCAGCCCAGTCCTACCATATCCAGTTTTTTAAAAGATAAGCACAATAGACATGAGAGAAAAAATAAGCTAGGACTGACACTAGACTGACTAGACTGACTTGATAATAGACAAACCATACACTAGTCTAGGACAATGATCTGTTTCTTGTCTTCATCAGCCTGGCCCTTTCTCTCCTCCTTCTAGGATATCGTGCAAGTCTTTCTAATATGTGTTGGTGCTCCATTTCCATCAGCTGGTGTGATTTCCATGTGATGGACGTAGCACAGGTAGAGGTGGAATTGAGCATCCAACCGCTCCATCTTGGATTTTTGTTTCTTCTTGACCTCAACTAGCAGTTTGGTAATGGTTTCTAGATTATTGAGGCAACACAATATTTCGTTCAACAGTTTCTTGTGTTCCTTGTTGTCCTCAAGTATGGCATCTTCCATTTCCAAGCTCACTTTCCCTATCATCATATTTGTTAACCACGCCATCTCCACCGATTTGTGGCAAAGGGTTTCTCTGGGCTGTGTGGCTCCAGGGTCTGTTACCTAGTCTGCTTCTTGAGTAAGAGCATCCCATGCTTTTCCCTTGCATTTTTCTTTGATTTCCTTTTCCCACTGGGTAATAATCACTTTTCCTTTCGGTGCAACCAAAGTATGAAAGGTGCCCTCCGCATATTTTTCCACCTTCTCCATCCTTGAAACCCATTGAGGATTGTTCAGAGTTTCCTTCCCTAGGGGGTTTCTTTTGTTGTGCGTTCACTTCATTCACACCATCCCATCTGGCCATTGGCAACTCCTTTGTTGGATTCTCAACCTATTCCCATCTACACAGGGGTTCCTCCTTTCCCTGCCCTTGTATCTGTGGTATCCCCTATAGTTGTTCTCTTCCTGTGTGCATATAGTTATGCTATTTCTTCTCTTATTGAACTTTCCCTACTACAGGCTCGTCCTTCCAATCATGGTCTTCCCATAGAGGCTAACCTTCTCTTCCTTTTTCCCC
This sequence comes from Picea engelmannii, assembly GCA_009831015.1. NCBI lineage: Eukaryota > Viridiplantae > Streptophyta > Pinopsida > Pinales > Pinaceae > Picea > Picea engelmannii. Next base: position 891,906 of record ML786156.1, on the reverse strand, counting down.
ATCACGGTATGTATGATCATGATGAATTGACCATTATCCATGTATGGGCCCTTTCCCATGCTCACTTGATATCCTTCTATGCTACTCCTAGTACCTGGTCTTTGGCATGGTGTATCGATATTGGTCAGTGTCAATCCCTCTTTCCTTATCTCATTCACTGCCTGTTGTTTTCCATCAATACTTTCCCATGGCATTTTATCGCAATTATTATTGTTGACATGACCTTATTTCCATACCCTTGCCTATTGTATAATCTGATCCTGCATTGTAATTGGTGGTCGAGTCTTGGGCAGTCATATCATGCCTGGGTCCTTCTTGCATTTCGATGGGCCTTTTGCTGCCCTCCTCAATGTGACCTTCCTTCCTTAAGATGTCGTCACAATCGTTTGTCGCTAGTTGGATGCAGTCTATTCTGAATTGTCCATTCAATATGTTGATCTAGGTAGTATCTAGTTCTGGTCCTTCCTTGCTAAACCCCTCGTTGGAGATTCTTTCCACAAAGCCACTCTCTAACCTGCGTACCCAAAACAACTCCACTGTGTTCATCGTTTGTAGATTCTCTTGGATTTTTTGTAGGGAGTGTGTCAAGCACCAGTGTCTCTGAACCTTTTCTCATTCTGGTGCCATTTTGGATTCTCTTCACCGTGTTTATAACCAAGGTGGAGTCACCTTCCACAATAGTGTTTTTCATCCTTTTGCAACTTAGAATTACGAGACCAAGCTCCAGGGCTCCAAATTCCGTTGCATTGTTGGTTGAGCTTCCCATACTCCCAGCGTACAGCCGGATTATGTTACCACCACTATCTCCGATCACCCCTCTGATACCTTTCATTCTTGGGTTTCCTTTTTCCACCCCGTCAAAATTCAACTTGAGGAACTCTGGTGACATTTTGGAGTCTCTTCACTGTGTTGATAACCAAGGTGGAGTCATATTCCACGATAGTGCTTGTCATCCTTTCACGACTTAGAATTTCAAGACCGAGCTCCAGGGATCCAAATTCCACTACATTGTTGGTTGAGTTTCCAATACTCCCAGCGTATAGCCGAATTATGTTACCACCACTATCTCTAATGAACCCTCCCATACCTATCATTCTTGGGTTTCCTTTTGCCGCCTCATCAAAATTCAACTTGAGGAACCCTGTCGGAGGGGCTGTCCAGTTGTGCTCTCCTATTTGGAGTTGCGGTGGACGCCCCACCTGTGTGTTGTTGCACCCATCTTTTAGGTGAAAATATTTCAGGATGCGAGAGTCCTGGCCTGTGAGTTGCGCTTTTCCATTCTGGCAGTTGCGGATCTGCACCATTTCTCGTATTTGTGAGATTATTTATACCTTGATTTTCCTTTCAGAAAGGCTTTCATTCCTGAAGATGTGTCAGTTCCTTTATTTCCATATTTCCCATATGATCATCTCAGACATAATAGTCCAACAAAGGTTCACCATTTAATTTTCACTGTAACTCTCATTCCAGTTGTTGATGGTTGCGTTGATGTTACCTCGAGTCCTATTGGACTGACGAAATATGCATGTCACCCAATCCCAGATCTCTGTTGTGTAATTAAATTCATCGCAAAGATGATTCGTTATTTCTTCCTTATCTTGATAGAGGTGTCATCATGATGGGCCTATGAAACCCCTTTTACTTAGGTTTTCCCAGGTTATAATTTAGTTGTGAAGTACTAGCCATTTGAACATTTTGATTTTTGTCCATTGGGGGCTACCCCAAATATTTCCCCATTGTTGCGTCGGATCTTCTTGGTCCTAGTCTGCAATGTACTTACGATATTATTTTAAGTTGAATTCCCCACCATTTTTCCTACCCCATCTTAATTGGTCGTCTTCTTCTAAGACTACAATTTTCCTTTTCCCCAATTCCTCCTCCACCTCTTTCATTATTATTGCGATCCGATCTCTGTTTTGTGGATTGAGTTTGTTCCAGATTCTCCATCTGCCGCAATCATTTTCTTGTTTTCAATAGTGATGGATTTTTATTTTTCCTTGCACAGTCATTTCCTATTGGAGTTCCTCCCTGTTCAAATTTTCCATTCTGGGTTCCTATTTCCACACGTCCTCCCAGAATCTGATTGTTTTACCATTCCTCACTTCCTAGAAGCTGTGTTTATGGATCCATGTTTTGTTGTGCCAAGATAGATTCCAGATGGTTGATCCCTCCCTTGTGCCCATAAATCAAATTTGATCCTGGTCGTTGATGTCTGGGGCATACTTGGCCTTCTAGAGGTTTTCCCATGATGATGATTTTTCTTTGACCCATCTCCACTAGAGTTTCCCCCCGTAGGCTTCCTTGGTTACTTGTGGGTCTTGTAACCCCATGTCTCCTTTGCATTTTGGTTTTCAAACCTTCTCACAGGCCACTAGGACCCATTTTTTGTTATTTTCTACTCCTCTCCATAGTAAGTCCCTTTAGATGGCTCTTATTTTTTGTAGTATTCCTTTGGGAGCGGGAAACACTGGGATCATATACGTTGGAATTGCTTGTAGAACTGCTTTGGTTATCATAACTCTCCCTGCTAGGTTGAAGGATCTGTAAGTCTAGTTTTTCACCCTCTCCTGTAGTTTGTTGATCACTCCTTCCCATGTTTCCATTTTTCATGCTATGTCCATCAAGGGGATTCCCAAGTATTTCATTAGGAGCGTTTTGCATTCAAACCCCAAAATGTTTGCCAAGTTTCTTTGAATTGTAGGGTTGGTATTGAAGACATAGATCATGGATTTGGAGTGATTTATCTCTGCTCTCAAGGACTCCCCAAACTATTCTAAGATTCTTTTATAGGATTTTTCTTCCTTAACCGTGGGTGTGCCATGGAGTAAGGTGTCATCAATGAACTATTGGTGCGTGGAAGTAGGGCAATTTTCGAAAGGTTTTATGCATGTTATTTCTCCTGCTGCAGTTGCATTTTTTATTCTTCTACTATGTCCTTCCATCATTAGAATGAACATGAAGGGTGATAGAGGGTCTCCTTGTCTGATGCCTCTTGAAGGCAAGAAGGGTTTGGCTGGGGATCCATTGATTAAGAGCGAGTAAATTGTTGTTGAGATTAGGTTGACAATCCATTTGATCCAATGTCGTGTGAAGCCAAAGGCTTCCAGAGTCTTTCCATATAGTGCTAGATAATTGTTTCATAAGCCTTTTCTAGGTCAAGTTGGATTTTGATCCCCCCTCTCCTCTAGACTTTCAGTGCATGTATCAGCTCATGGGCATGGATGATGTTGTCCAAAATTTGTCGCCCTTCTACAAAACCCACATGTTCCCGTGAAATCAGTGTGGCTAGGAGAGGTTTTAGTCTATTGGCTATAAATTTGGAGATTATATTGTAAACCACATTGCATAAAGCTATGGGTTTGTAGCGGTCTAGGGTCCTTGCTTCATTTTCTTTGGGGATTAGATTAATCATTGTGACATTTAGTGCTTTCAGAATGGAGGTCGAATGTTTGGAGTCTTCCACCACCCCATAAATGTCATGTTTGACCACTTCCCAACAGGCTTTGAATAATTCCCCTGTGAAACCATATGGACCTGGGGAATTTCTGTTGGGCATCTCCTGGACCACTTGGTCAATTTCTTTCTTATCGACGAGTTTGTTTAGATTGATATTTTTTTTCTCTGTAAATAGCTTGGGGATGTGTTGAGTTATCCTTTGTATGGACTCCATTCAGTCTTGGTTGGGTTCTTGGGCTATCCCATGGAAGTTATTTGCCAGTATATTTTCAATCTCCTTGTGGGATTCTCTCTCAATCCCATCCCGATCCCGAATTTTCAGGATTTTGTTGTGGGTTCTTCTAGAATTGGTTGTTCTATGAAAAAACTTGGTATTCCACTCTCCTTCCTTTAGCCATTTGATTCTGGACTTTTGGTGCCATAGAGTCTCTTCCTGCTAGCATCTTTCTTCCCATTCCAGGGTCATTTGGATCTCTTCGCTTTTTTTATCCTCTGTATAGCTCTCGTCTATGCATGTTTCCTAGAGTTTCCTCATTCTGTCTTAAATATTTTATTTTTCTTGGTTTATGTTTCCAAAGATTTCCTTTTTCCACTCCTTGAGTTTATGTTTGATGTACTTGAGTTTCTTATATATTTTGAACATTTGTGTCCCTTGCTCTGGTCCCACCACCATTGGTTGATGTTCTCCTTGAAGGTGGGATGTTCGATCCAAAATTTCTTAAATATGAAAGGTTTATTCTTCGGTGTGGTTTGGAAGTTTTCTTCCAATTGGACTGGGCAGTGGTCAAACCCCCCCCAAGGAAGGATGTTGCAGTCTAAATTTAATCCTTGCAAAATGATGGACTCTGACACCAATAATCTATTTAGCCTTGTCACTACCTAATGTTGATTTATCTATTTGTTGTTCCAACTGAACTGGCCATTACTAGTTCTGATGTCCACAATCTCCATTATGTCAATGAAAGATGAAAAGTCTTTCGGATCTCTATCCAATCTCCTGGTGCCTCCTTTTTTCTCCGCAAGTGTCATGATGAGGTTGAAGTCCCCTGTCAGGATCCAATGGAGGTTGTTGGAATGGGATTTTAGGTTTTCTAGGTCTAGGAGCATTCTTCTATTTTCCTCCAACATCTAGGGTCCATACACATTAGTGCATAGAATCACCTCTGTGTTACCTATGATTTGCATGTTAACCGAAAGTGTGTGTCTGGTGGCTTCGACTACTATTAGATTCATCACTTCTAGGTTCCACAAAGTGAGAATACCGCATGTCATCTATTTTCCTTCGACGACCAATATCTTGTACTTGCTCCATTGTTTTTTGCTGATTGTTGCCATTTTGTATACAATGCATTTTGTCTCTTGGATGAAATAGAGGTCTAGTTGTTCCTTCATCAGTCTGTTTTTAAAGATTCTTTTCTATCGTGGGTTGTTTAGGCCTCTAATATTCCATGTTATAATGTTCATTTAAACATGTGGGGGGGAGTTGCGAAAGATCTTTTTGATCTTACCTGAGTTTATCAGCAGAGATCCTAGTTCCTGTAGGGCTACACTGTTTCATTTCTTGCCTTTATTCCTTATCATCTTCTTGGGTGAGAGCTGTGGTTACCCCTCTCCTTCTTTGATTCCTAGGTTTCCTATCTCCTTGTGTGTGCAATTGAGACATCTATATTTTTCTTCCTCCCTTAGGAGGAAGATGTATTGGATACAATCTAGTTGCTCCACTGGTACATTGTCTACGCCCTGCCTTTTCCATTGCTCCAGTATGTTTGGGAGATCTATTCCTTCCCTTTCCACAATATATCGAAGATCAGGATCTTCTTTACCTACCTAGATTGGTGTCATTTCCATGTCTCCATCTACCTCCTTCATTAGGGTTTTGGTAGATCTGGTTTCTCCATCCATAGGAGTTGTGCTACCCCCCTGTCCCATATTATTGCTTGGACTATCTGTGTTCTCATTTGTTTCTTGTTCCCTAGCTTCTTTATCTTTTTCCTTTTCCTTTCCTCCTTCTTCCCCTTTGTTGGTCTTGTCTCACACTTTTGTTTGAGTCCTGGCTTTCAGATTGCTTCCTGTTGGGGCTTTACTTGGTTTCTTGTTTGCTCTATTTCTGTGGTTTGGCTTTATGAACCCATCCTCATCCTGTTGTATTTTGGTGTTTTCCACTTCTTGTTTTTTAATGAGAGGACATTATTTGATTAGGTTTCCATGTTCATGGAATCTTCTATATATGAATGGGATTTTCTCGTAGTTTATGCTTTGTATCAATTCCTCATCCCTGAATTCCAGGTTTATGGCTTTAGGGAGTGCCCCCAAAACATCCATCTCTATGCAGATCGTTGCATAGGATGTATATCTCCCTTTTAGGGTTACTTGCGATGTCTACACATATTTTCCAAGGTTTTTCCTGATTTCTTGGAAGGTTGAGGGAACCAATAGTCTAGAGATAAGGAGTAAAGCCAAAGCCAGACGGTTACATTTTTTATGTTTTCTTTCTCTGTGGAGAATTTTTCCTTCCATGGCCGCATGTACAGTCCTGCTGAGGCATGGATGTATGCCCCCCCCGTCAAAGACTTTATCCATATCCTCCAAGTTCATGAATATTGTTGTGAATAATCCTTTTGAAGCCAGGTGGAGTTCCACTTCCCTGCTTGGCTTCCATTGATATTTTATCTAGTTGCGTAATGTTCTTTCTGTGGGCCACAAACCCATGAACTTGCAAATTAGTGCATGCATCTTCATCTTGTCCCAGAAGAATTTCATGTGTGGATCTTCCAGTATCACCTTGGGTATCAATGTTGTTTTAGGTTTACATGGTTTGTGCCCTTATACCCCATTGGGGTTCATTGGTTCTTCCCCCATGGGGGTTCATTGGTTCTTTGGCTTCTTCCCCCATGTGATCCCTTTTTTCCTGGTTGATTTCCTGATTCTTTTCTGGTCCTAATCTTGAGGTTCTTGTCACTGGTTCCTTGAAACCTATGCCTCGTGGGCCTTCCCCCCTGTCCACCACTACATTCTTGTATGAGGGGGTTCCATTACTACCCCCTTTGGTAACCATGTTGTCCTGTGCTATGACCATGACTCTCAAACCCTAGCTTGTAGTTTATCCAAACCCTAGCTCACCATTGTTAAAGAGTATAATTAAATTTTACATGTATTTTTTATATCTTAACTTCTACTATAGTACACTATTTACATAATTTCTTACTATGATGTAAATTTTAAGTGCTAGGAGGTTGAATGTCCCTGTATAGTTTCAATCAACTCCCATTGATGAGTCCTTTCAGTTTTGTGCCTCCCAAGTCTTTTAATTGTACAAACCCCCATATGTGATAGTCTTCACTTCATATGGCCCCATCCAATGCATTATGAATTTACTCGGATGTTGAAAACATTTACTGTCATAGAGAAAGACTAGGTCTCCCTCCTTGAAAATATTCCTCTTGCTATGTATTTCATGCCAATATTTGTCTCTTGATTTCTTTACTTCTTGGTGAAATCCTGCCAGAATCCTATCCTCTTCCATCTCCATTAATTGATTTATCAGTTCCTTTACTCTACCTCTTTCTGTCATGTTGGTAATTGTTGTTACGTGCATACTGGGTGTTAGCGATATTTATTGTAAAGGGGGTGTTTTTCTAAAAGATAGGACTCTTTGGGTGGAAAATGCATAGAAGTGGGAAAAAAAACCCACTTACCCTAAGTTTGGGGCGCAAATACATGTTTCTCTAAGCAGCGGGCAAATCTGGGCGGCCAGAATCCACGCCTCTAGATCTATGGTCAATGTTGGATTCCGAAGCCCCTCACCATTCTACCCTTAAAGC
>ML786156.1:851983-869778 GCA_009831015.1 Picea engelmannii | reverse complement strand
CAACCATTCAAAGCTTGACAACACAGATAATAATGCAGAAGAAAGATGGAAAGCTGACAATCAAAATTGAAAGGAACCTGTGATCTGTATTAACATAAAAAGGTCTGAGTACAATAGCCAATTACTCTATCCAAAATCGAACCTCTAGAACTCCAAATGTCTTTGGCTTTATAGCCTCTTACAATCAGTTTCAGATCCTAAAACAATGGATCTGATATTCTAAAAAATAGAAAGTCAAAACTAATTCACAAAAGATAAGGAGAGATCCTCAAGATGAGGTCAACCTCTATCTTTTGGTCTTCAAACATTGGTTGAAAGTTGATGAAGTGTAGCCTAGCCTTCCAAGGCTCTTTGATCTGCTCCTTTGAAAGTGGAATTCGAATTTGATGATGTGCGTCAAAATCCCTATCATTTTGCCCTTGAAAAATGACCAAAACTTAGCCAAAGACTCCTTTTTTGACTTGTCTTTCCCAAAATAGCCTTTGGATTTGATGGAATAATCCACCATCTGTCTAGTCCAAAAGGTTTAATCTGATTTTAATTCAAAAATTCTAGATCTGGGCGAAAATCATAACATTCTGGCCGTTACAGGCTTTCCACAGCGCACCTGCCTGAAAAATTTGCTCCTGCGCTGTTGAAAGCAGCCACTTTCCACAGCTAACTAGCCAAAATTCTGCCTTCTGCGTTGTTGAAAGCAGACAGATTTGCAAAATCGAATTTCTCGGTCATAAAAAATCCATTTTTCATATATGAATAGTCGATCGACATATAGAGAATCTCAGCTTTCCAATGGTGTTGTCAGATCTTAATTTGGAGCTTAGGAAGGGATTGAAAAGTTCCCTGGGAGTACAGCCTCTGTTAGCTGTTGATAATCTTGACTTTCCTCAGCGTGCCTCTTTGTAAGCCCCTGTTAGCTGCGGAAAGTATGCACTTTCCATAGTGCACCACTTTGTAGAAGACCCTCCTTAGTTGTTGAAAGCATGTATCTTTGACAGCACGCCACCCGAGAACTGATTTTAAGAACCTTTTAAGATTTGACACTTTCAACAGCGTGCCAACTGATGAAACGATCTCCTTAGCTGTTGAAAGTGGGCACTTTCCTCAGCGCATAATGAACCTTTGAAAACAAGTTAGCTGTGGAAAGTAAAAATATCAATTTTGAAAAAGAAGTCTTTACAATCCAAATTATTTCTAAGTCAAACCAAAATCAAAAAATTTTCTCAACTATAAAAACTCAAAAGTAACTTGAGGATGCTACCGATAGCCATGATATCCATCATAAAACCCGACCAAAATGCTGGTGCTATTTTGGGAGTTAACACCTGGGACAGGGGAAGTATGTGTGTGATATTCTGAGCATATTTCAGATGGGGGATAGCAGGCCCATGAACACTCCCATGATTACCAACTGGAAGAAGCTTCATGCTTTTGATTCACAGTTGGTGGATTCCACTTTGTATCGTCAGTTTATCGGGTCATTGATGTATTTGGTCAATACCAGGCCAGATATTTGTTTTGTTGTTAACACTCTTAGTCAGTTCATGGTGGAGCCGAGGAGAGTGCACTGGGTGGCAGCTAAACATGTGCTCAGGTATCTTTGTGGTATGGTAGATTATGGTCTGGACTATCATAGAGGAGGTGGAGTTCGTATGGTTGGCTATACAGACTCATATTGGGCAGGATGTGTCAGTGACATGAAAAGCACTTCAGGGTGTTTCTTTGGATTGGGATCAACAGTTGTGTCTTGGTTCAGTCGGAAGCAGAAGTCAGTGGCTTTGATTTCGGCAGAGGCTGAGTATATGGTAGCTAGTCAGGCTAGTTGTGAGGCCCTTTGTCTTTGCAAGATGCTGATTGGTTTGTTTGGTGTGCAGTTGAGGCCTACCGTGATTTTCTGTGATAATCAGAGTTGCATTAAACTCTTGGAGAATCCAGTTTTTCATGACCGGTCTAAGCATATCGAGATTCGGTATCACTTCATCCGTGATTATGTTCAGAGAGGAGTTGTGGAGCTACAGTACATATCTACCAAGGAGCAGGTTGTAGACATACTCACCAAGGCATTGAGCATGGGAAAGTTTCTATTTTTCAGGGACAATCTTGGAGTGGTGAGTAACACTTTCCTCGGTATGAGGGAGTGTTAAATTTTTAATTAAAATGAAGTACCAAGGAAAGTGTTTCTCTTCCCTAGGCGCCTAAGGGGAGAAATTGCCGAATGTGGGTCTTAGTCAAATTAATTTGTGAGATGCAAATTAAAAGATAACTTTATGATTAAAGTGAGGGTGACTGAAGAGACACCAAATCTCAGCCACCCATCTAATCTAATCTCACCCGTTAGATTAGAAAACTCCTCACCTTCCCTCATGAGGTTGATTAAGGCAAGTGGGCACACCCATTCTTGGGAAAGAAGCATAAGAAGCAGAAGAAATCTTGGTGAGAGGCCAAGAGACTCTTGGTGAGATGACAAGAACAAGAGGAGCTGAAGCATTCTTGTTGAGAGAACAAGAGGAGCTCAAGAATTCTTGTTGAGAGAACAAGAGAGAGAAAGAGAGAGGTCGAGCTGAAGAAAAGAGACAACAGCTACAATTTCTGGGAGTATTGGCATGCATTCCAAGGCTGCCGAATAACATTGAGTGGCACATAAATTGAATCTTAGCATAGTTTTGGCACAAATTTCTTGACAGTCCGTACAACATTAATTGTCGTACAGTTGTACGAATTTCTGGTTCAGAAATTGAGGAGCAAAGCTACAGGAATGTCCAGATAAGTTTGTGTAAATATCTGAAGATGAATATGCTATAAAAGAATTTCTCAGAAGCTCATAAATAATACAAAGCCCTCTCTAACTGGTTTTCCCCTTGTGGGTTTTCCCAGGGTCGAAGTTAGACCGAATATCTTTGTGTCTATATTTTCTGAGTTTTGCATATTGCTGATATTTTATTTCTGCATTGAAAACGATGTTCAGAATCCTCATGTTTCAGTTATGAAATTTATTTTCTGTTAAGTTTTTTTTTATATGCTGAAACACAGTGTTGAGTCATATGCTAAAACACCGCTGTGAGTATATGTTGAAACACAGTGCTGAGTCATATGCTGAAACACCGTTGTGAGCAGATGCTGAAACACCGTTGTGAGCAGATGCTGAAACACAGTGTTGTAACAGATGCTGAAACACAGTGTTGTAATAGATGCTGAAACAAAGTGTTGTAATAGATGCTGAAACACAATGCTGTAACAGATGCTGAAACACAGTGTTGTAACATATGCTGAAACATAGTGCTAAGTCATATGCTGAAACACCGCTGTGAGTATATGCTGAAACACAGGGCTGTAACATATGTTGAAACAGTGCTGAAACTGAGTTTGGCATTTAAATTTGGCTGAAAAATCAACGAGACTGAAACTGGGTTGGGGTTTTGAAAAAAATTAACATTTCATTCATTTTATTCTTGAATACCCATTTGGAACCTATTATACTTTTATCTTCAGGTCTAGGGACAAGCTCCCAAGTATTGTTCTTCTCAATCTGATCTAGTTCTTCATTCATAGCTCTAATCCAATCATCATGCTTGTTGGCTTCATAAATTTTTTTAGGTTCAGTCATAGATATAAAAGAAACTTGAGATTGTTCTGAATCTTTAATCAACTTCCTTCTTGTCTGAACTCCTTTATTTATATCTCCAATTATCTGATTTTCAGGATGATTCTTTTTAACAATTCTGAGAGATGATTTTGCTTTTTTCTATTGATTTGTGTCAGTCTGAGTATTTGTATCTTCATCTGATTCAGATTCTTCCTTTTCTGATCCTTGGACCTGTTCATCTTCATCTTCAACTATATCTTTTGTTCTTGGTTCAGTATTGCTTACATTTCTGATTGAGATTTCTTCATCAACTTTTATATCTATACAATCAACTAGTTTATGCAGTCTCTTATTGTAGCATCTGTACCCTTTACTATTTGTAGCATAACCCAAAAAGATACCTTCATCAGCCCGGTCATCATATTTGCCAATATTTTCATCATTGTTCTTGATATAACATTTACTCCCAAAAACTTTAAAATGCTTGATTGAAGCAGGTCTTCCAAACCATAGTTCATAGGGAGTATTTTCACTGTGTGGCCTGAGATGAGCTTTGTGAAGGATATGAATAGTTGTATGAATTTCTTCCACCCAATATGTCTTAGGTATGTTCCTTTCATTCATCATTAATCTTTCCATTTGTTGTACTGACCTATTCTGCCTCTCAACAACTACATTTTGCTGTGGAGTCCTTGGAATTCTGTACTCTCTTTTGATCCCATGTTTATCACAGAACTCTTTGAAATTCCCTGAACTAAAATCTCCTCCTCTATCAAACCTTACTGCCTTTAATCTTTTTCCTGTTTGATTCTCAGTCAAAGCCTTAAACACTTTGAATTTTTCAAATGCTTCAGATTTTTCTTTCAAAAAGGAAACCCAAGTTAGTTTAGAATAGTCATCAATAATCAACATAAAATAATTTTCTTTTCCCGTACCTTCTTTCCTTGATTGTCCACAAAGATCCATATGTACTAACTAGAGTGGTTTTTCTGTTGAAGGAAAGTTCTTAGATTTTAACTGAGTGCGAGTAAGCTTTCCTATCTGGCAGGGTTTACAAACAGAGTCATATGGCTTTGATATCTTCGGAAGATATTTTACTGCCCCAATGTTTTTGAGTTTGATTATGTGATCAAAATTTAGGTGACCAAGTTTCCTATTCCACAACCAACTTTGATCATATTTTCTTAAGTGACATTCTTCTTTTTCTTCTTTTAACACATAGACATTACTTTTTGTTCTTATCCCTTTTGCAATTAGTTGTCCTGAACTCAAAGCCTTTATTTTACAGTCTTTAGAAGTAAAAACAACTTCACATCCTTTGTCACAAACTTGACTGACACTTAGTAGATTATGTTTCATACCATCTACAAACAACACATCTTGAGCTTTTCCTTTTCCATTACTCAGGCTTACCATTCCTTTACCTTTTATTTTTCCTGGTGCATCATTTCCAAAAGCTACATTCCCTGATTTGTTTTCACTTAAGGTTAGAAACTTACTTTTGTCTCTAGTCATATGTTTGGAACATCCACTGTCAATATACCAGGGATTCTTTTGTTTTTGGGCTGATAATACTAGTCCACACTTGTCATCTTCTTTCTTCTTCTAGACCTTGACATTTTCAGCAGTGGGGTTCAAGTCTAGATTGTATTTCCTTAAGCGATAGTCTGCAACTTTATGTCCATAATTATGACAGTTGTAACATTCTGGTTCACTGAATAATAGATCATAACGATTGTTATGCTCATAATTGTTGTTGTGTTTCACCTATGTCCTTCTCCCAATCATCACATGATTTATAATCTGTGATTTTTTTTTGCTTGGCCGTCTCAATCATTGTTGTGGAAGATAGTTATTCATTGTATATCTTGATTGTTCATATCTAAATCTTAAAGAACAATTTATAGCTTTGTGACCAAAATTAGAGCAGAAAAAACAATAACCATAGAAAAAATCTTTGTACCTTGAAAAAATATGTCTTCTTTGAGGAGGTCGATTTCTTTCATGTCGATAATCTTTCTGTTCTGCAAAAATTCAGTTCTGGTGCTTTTTCTTTCATTCCTTCTTGGTGGATGATTTTCCTTCTTTGTTTCTGCAGAGTGATTGTTGTCAATGTTTGAGGATTTGACAAACTTGATAGATTCTGTATTACTTGGATGATCATTACTTGATCCTTCTTCATATCCCAATCTAACTTTCAATTTTGAATTTCTTTGCTGATTTAGAATGGAGGTTAATCCTTCTGAGGCTTTAATACTTGGCAGATTTTGGTGATTCAATCCTTTAAACTTCTCCATTTCTTTTCTGGTTTTTACTATCTCTTCTTATAAGGCTTCACACCTGACTTTCTTCTCTGATAATTGTTGTTTCAGTATGTCTTCTATTTTCTTTGCCTCTTCTAATTCCACTTTCAGTAGAGAAAAGTTTTCATCTGGTTTTTTACTTTCTTTCACAAACTGTATCAACAATTGTTTTTGTTTTATGTTCTTAATTCTGAGTCTGTCAATTTCTTCCAGTGCACTGATCAGTTCTCCTTCCATATCAACCACAACTTCTTCATTATTATCATCACTGCCTATGCTTTTATTATCATAATCCTCTTTGGCCATAAGCATGAAGTCATTTGCCTTATGTTCACAGGAAGAGTCACTATCAATGTCTTCTGAGGAATAGTCATTATTTGCAACCAAACTTTTCTACTTATTATATTTCTTGTATTTGTACTTCTTTTCGTCATTAGAGTTCTGGTCCTTTTTCTGATGAGGACACTTAGATGAAAAATGACCTATCTTACCACAGTTAAAGCATTTGAAGGGAAACTTTCCTTGATATTTTCCTGATCCTTTCTTTAACCTTGTTACAAATTTTTCCTCAATATCATCTAATTCTGAATCAACATTCTTGTCTACTTTAAAAGATGCTTCTCTGGTAGTGGATTTATCTTTGCTAATTATCATTTCATATGCAGTTAAAGTGCCTAGAAGTTGATCAATGGACAGGGTTTTGAGATCATTTAATTCTTCTATTGCAGAGACTTTTGGATTAAATTTATTAGGCAGAGATCTTAAAATCTTCTTAACTAAGAGTGAGGCATCAAACTTCTCACCAAGACCCTTCATGGCATTCACAAGTTCTTCAACTCTTAAAAAATACTTGCTAATTGTTTCATCTTCATTCATCTTTAGTTGTTCAAATTTCAATCTGTATGTTTGAAGTTTGGCATCTTTTACTTTCTCACTTCCTTCATAACTGCTAGTAAGTTTATCCCACATTACTTTGGCAGTTTCAAGATGCATCACCTTTACAAACTCGGCTTCAGTAAGTCCATTCAAGATAGCATTCATTCCCTTAGAATTAAAAGTAAACTCTAACTTATCGTCCTTGGAGGCTAGCACAACAGGCTTTGTATATCTAGTCTCTACTACATCCCAAACATCAGCACCCAATCCCATTAAGTATGTTCTCATTCTAATATTCCAAAAGGCAAAATTTGTTCTGTCAAATAGAGGGGGCTTAGAGGCTGAAGTCCCTTCATGACTTGTCATGTTTAAGCTTATAGATATACCTTTGAATAAAAGGAACCTGCTCTGATACCACTTGATGAAATTACTAAGACAACTGAGGGGGGGGGGTGAATCAGTTTCTATTGAGCTTAAACAGTTTTAAGTCTATTAAAACATTCTTAATATTTCTTCAAGTGATCATCAATATTATACAACATATGGACAGTAAAAGTAAAGAGCATTAGTCACACATAAGGTATACACAGAGACATATTTTCACGAGGAAATCGTGATTTCGTATATCGCGATTTCAACTGGTTTTTTTTTTACCTCTCCAAGTCGGGAGTCGTGAAACTTCGAAATGGAGTCGACGGTCCAGATCAACCTTGATCTATCGGCTTGTGATTAAATCGCGATTTTGCATATCGCGATTTCAATTGTCATATTTCTTGCCTCTGCAAGATGCGAGTCATGAAACTCCAAAATGGAGTCGATGGTCCAGATTAACAGTCTCGATCAACACTTTATCTGACAGTCATCGGGAGCCTACATCTAGAAAAATAATTTGCGAACATCCTCCTTGAATTTCAAAAATGTACACTCATTCGGAGGTTTCCTAGACCTTTTCAAATACAACTTCATCTGAAAATACATGTTGATCAACTTCTATCACATTACTTGTTTGATTAAGCCATTGAAAATGCAACAAACCCTCATCTCCCCTAGCTACATGAACACGTCCTTTAGAAGTATCTGGTACAACTCGTGTCCCCTCCAGAGACATCATTCCAGCTCAAAACTCCAGCATGATCTCCTGACAATTGAATCGGATGATGCATTACAACATATAGAATCTGTTATGACCAAACCCTACAAACCCTTCCTGCAGCATCTTCTCATAATGCCCATCTATTTCATACTTTCTGTACTCATGCCATCTACACTGTTGTACTTTTCCATCAATGACAATTATACAAGCATGTGCTGTCTGTTAAAGATTTTCCAACACATCACATCTCTGGAAATATTCCTTATCGTATCTGTAAATTGTTGGCCACCATAGTCTTACATGTAATACCCTCTGTGCAATATCTTTTCCTGCATAGTTTCCTCCATATATTCCCTCATGAGATTCTGCCAAACTTCTAGGCCTTTCATGTTCTAGTACACATCTTCTCAAAATGTTGTTTGTGCCCAATTTGTATCAGTGTTCTACAATTAGTTGATAGTATGCATCTCTGGCTACCATAATTTTCTTCTGCGTAGTACTAAATTATTGTGGCGCAATCCCTGTACTCAAGTATTCAATGATGTCATCAAAATATTTGTTAGCTACTTTGACTGAAAATAATTGTACATCAAGGAATTTGTCTTCCAAGTTGGTAGGATCTTCTCCATTGGTTACCCTTGACAGGTGATCAGGTCCTTCATTTATCTTCCCTAGTTTGATTATCACTTCAAAATCCAATTCTTGAAATAACAGTAGCCATCTACAGATCCTCCCACCCAACACTAGCTTCTTGACTAGGTATTTGAGGGTTGAGTGATCTGTGAACATCTCAAAGTGCTTTCCTAGTAAGTAATGTATGAACTTTTGAAGTGCATAGACTATAACTAGGCATTGTCTTTATGTAGTGTTGTTGTTCTCTTCTAATTCAAATAGTTTTCTACTTGCAAATTCTATAGGATGTTCCAAATATCCTGCTCATGGTTGTGCCATAATTTCTCCAAGTGTTATATCTGATGCATCTACAAGTATATGAAAAGTATTTTCCCAATCTGGGAATACTAGAATAGGTGTTGTGACCATGTTTTCTTTTAAGGTGTCCAAGCCTTGTTGGAAGTCCTCATTCCACTGAAATTTAGTATCCTTCTTTAACAATTTTTCCATTAGCGCATTGATATGTGCATATCCTTTTATAAATTTACTGTAGTAGCCTGTATGTCCCAATGTTTCTCTCAACTGGTGCACTGATTTTGGTGGTGGTAAATTAAAAATGATTTCAATCTTATAAGGATCCACCAATAACCCTTGTTTACATACTATATGTCCCACCAATATTTCAAAAGGTGTCCCAAAAATGCACTTCTTGATATTCAATGATATCTGACATTTCCTGCATGTCTCCATAATTATCCTTAATACTTCCACATGATATTTTAAAAGACTATATGTTATCCACAATTTTGGTGATCGTGATGATGTTATGATGATGTTATGATAATGGAAAATCAAGCTCTTCACTAAGAATACTTTCCGGAGAAAAGTTGCACTTGTCTGCTTCCAGAAACTATATTTTTCAAGAAGTTCGCAGGCCACCTATATACTTGCCTGCGAGAATGTCTGATTCTCGCAGGCTGCATTTAGCTAGGGTGTGAATGGTTCACACTGTAACAAAGGCTAGGGTGAAAACATCTTCTTAAATAGGAAAAAGATGAAGTTCTCGAGCCTTCTGGAAGAGAATCTTCGAGAAGAATGAGTTGGCTAACGAATGGTTATCCAAGTGCTGACATTCCAGATATCTTGGGATCATTTTCTATCCAAGTAACTAAATTATCTTCTCCTATATATTGAGGAGATTGCTCATTGGAAAGGTTAATAAGAAGCATGCTAGCAAGAGATAGATTGGAGAATTGTTGGAAGCCTGTATGAAGGACTGATGCTACAACAGCTAGAGACAACAACAAGGTCATCAAAAGTAGTTGATTTTCTTCATGCATGAGCAAGTGTGTGTGTCAGACCTAGGAGCCATCAAAAGGAGACCTACGACATCAAGGCTCAGTTTGTAAGTTTCACTTTCAATTAATTCAATACAGTAATTTGTCCCTTTCCCATAAAGATGATATCACTTTATTACATAACTCCTTGATCATATGTATAGACTAGATATTGAATATATTAATCTGCCTTTACTTCGATTGGTTTGTGCTGTTGTGATCTAAACGGTGCAAGAGCATTGGAACAAAGCTTGGAACAATAGAGACCTAAGGAAAGCGTTCATAAGGTATGTCCACAATCCTTATCTCTTGGTTCATTCAATAGGCTAGATCTAGGGAAAGTGTATTATTCTATCCTGTTTTGTTCTAGATCCAGGTGGATCTAGGGAGATCGGTTCGTGTCCGCACTTACAGATTAATCCTGAAACAAAATTGGCGACTCCATTGGGGATTTATCCCTTTGTCTTTATGGTTTTTTGAATTTTCTGTGGCCATTTTCTCTATTGCTATCATTCTCCTATTTTGTCAGTGTCTGAGTCCTCAGGATATCTTGAGAGACCTTCTGGGTCTATAAGCCAGTTTGAATTTTGCTTGTAATTTCAATTTTTTTATTATCTTCAAGAGTTCTCGCACTGTGTCCATTGACAGCCTGCGAGAACCAGTCAAGTTCGCACCCTGCTTATAGGGTCCAGTGCGAACCCCTCACACTTTTCTATAAAGTGGCCTGCGAGAACACTATCTTCTCGCACTGTGTACACTGCTTGCCTACGAGCAAGATTTTGGAAAATTTTGAAATTGAGTTTTGACTCTTTCAATTGCTCAGAACAGTTGATTTGTGTATTTTTGGCTTATTGGATCATTGACTTATACATCTCTTGCTTTAGTTTTCTTGCTTGAACAGATTTAGGGTTTCTAGGTCTTTCTTGCCTTTGGTAGCTTAGCTTTCTTTTCTTGGCTCTGTTTGGCATTTTCTTTCTCTCTAACTTCTGGAGTTGGATGTGTCTAAGTGGTTGAGAACCAGTGATTGGTATAGAGTTAAGTGCTTGTGGTTTTCTCTTTTGCTTGGTGGTTCGAAAGAACATTTTTTCATTCACTTTGGGAAGACTCATTGGTTTGGTTTTTGTTTTTACTTTCATTGAAAGAATTGGTTGGGTTGTCTTGTTTGATTCGATATGATTTGATTTTCTTTTCTCATTAATCAGAGTTCTTCTTGGAAAGTGAACAATAAGTTTTCTTTCAAGATTTTGTTTTTTGTCATTTTGAAAACATTGCAAAATCAAATTTTAGAGCATATTGAAGTATTGGAAAAGACATTTAGAGATTGTTCATTTCTAAATGATTGTTTGCATAGACATCTGAACGGAAAATTGTGCATTGCATTTGCATTATAGTATTGAGATTGATTCGGAAAATGTTCTCTCTCTCCCATAACTAGGATTCATGGAATGAAAAAGATTATATTTCATCATTGTCCTTGCATTATTTGGGTCAGAGTCACACATCATGAGTTTCACTTACGTTACCTTTGAGTAATTAACAACCTTTAATAACATTGTGTAATCCTAAAATTAATCTAGTAACTTTTTCTAGGGCTCTTTACACCAACATATTATCTAGGCTAGTGCTTTGGAGTAGCAAGAGAGACACACTCTCCAAAATCTCAAAAACAAACAATAGTATCCTGAGTTAGGGAGTGTTAAATTCCATTGGCAACATATTGTCCTGGGACGCCCTTCTAACACAAGGGTTAAGCACTAGGTCGTATTGGTGTTGGCAGAGTTACTAACCCTTCTTTGTTGACATCGGTGTAGAGATTGCACGTATTACGAGGATCACTCCGAGGTATACCCACAATTATGAGTGGAAGCCTTTGAGTTGGTTTCGGTCTAGATACCCTGCCCTTGTGTGTGGATCGGACTAACGACTGTCCCCCCAGGCTGTATTGTTGTTTGTGGTGACCTTATTGGCTTATCTCTCTAGGTTCTTACCTAAGGTGACTGTGGAGGGGAAAGTCTTCACGGTAACTGGAATTGACGTTCATCAAACTCACTCGGGCTCCTTGGAGGGTATACCCATGATTATGTGTGGGAGTTTTCACCAGGGCGTAAGTCTATTAAGCAGGTCGTCAACGTAACTTTTCCACCTTAGCCCCACCCCTTCTCGTCTCGTTGTTGCGACGTTGGATTTCATCACCAACTAGTGGCTCCAAAATTAGAAGGTATTGTTTGCTTGGTGATTTCTTCTTAGTTTTGTTTACTAGTGAGTGTTGTTTATTTTCTTGAAGTTGACCATAGGATTTTTCTCGCGGAACTTGTCATTTGTTTGCAATTTCTCCCCCGCGACATTCTCGTAGAATGCAAGGATTATCTCCAGAACATCTGGATGATCCTCAACCTACTGGTACACCTGAGGGTTCTCCCCATCAGGCTGAATTCCCTGTGGTTACTTCACCACAAGGGGAAACCAGTGAAGTTCTAGTTGTCACCACACCACTTCCACACGTCGAACGAATTGATTCTCTAGACGAGTTTCAAGTTACCAATACTATAGAGGATTATCGCATTCATCGTGGTGAATGACCTTCTGGACGATTAAATCCTTCTGAGGAAACCATTGTTACATCTTCTAAATCAACTGTTGGGCCTTCTCACGGTGTAGTGGGCCAAGATCCTTTTTGGTCTGGTAATTACCAAAGAGTTGTTTTCGGTACAAAGACTACACCCGAGACTACCACTTACCATTTTGTTCTTCCTCCCGAGATGGCCCATCTTGAAAATACTACGAGTGTCCAAACTGAGGTTACTACGGCTACTCTCCCTCCTATCAATACCCAGCGAATACCTGAGGTCATCCCGACATTACCACCCGGTTACCATGCACCGAATGCATTGTTGAATCCTCCCAATCCAACACCTTCGTAAACCCCAGCCGATTCTCCAGGTGGTCCTCAGTTTCCTGGGTATGAGGTCCCTCGTTTTATTCCGACACTCCCACCTTTTCCTCTTGGTAATCCTAATCCAAGTGGCACCATTCCGTCTGTTGCACCCAATACGCAGTTTCCCGTTGGTGGACAGAGTGGTACTGTTCCTTTTCTTTTTCCCGGACAAAACATGGTTACTAAAAAACCTACGGTTGGCACACAACTTCCGAGTGGAACTATACCTACAGTAGGGGGACCAAACTCACCCTTTGGACAGAATATACCTCCTGAATTGGCCCAGTATTGGACTCAACTTTTACAAAAAAATTCTCAGAGTGTTGGGGGAAGCAAGTTGTCCCTACAGTTGGCCAACCTTATCCAGGGGTAACTAATCCTATTTGGGGGTCGAGTCAGACTACTCAACCCCAGGTCCCTTCTCAAACACAAGGTTACAATCCTTGGGTTTACTATCCTATCCGGCCACCACCGAATCAGCCCGGGGCCTCCCTCTATGGATAGTCTTCTTATGCTCCTACTGGTTTGCCGACAGGGCTTCCACCCCAAAGCCATTAGTACCCACAAGTAAACCGACAGTTGCCTTTCCTTGCTACCTTGGATTTTCCAGATTTGTCTAGGATCCTGAATGATCCTATTCGTCACTCTCCCCAATGGCCTGCTATCCCTGCTAAACTTCCATCAGATATTCCGAAATTCGATGGCAAGTCGGGAGAGGACCCAAATAATCATGTCATGACTTTTCATTTGTGGTGTTCGTCCAACTCTCTGATGGATGACTCCATTCGTCTTCGTCTTTTTCAACGAACTCTTACGGGTTCCGTTGCGAAGTGGTACATTGAATTTCCATGAGGTTTATTTTCCGATTTTAACACCCTAGCTATGGATTTTCTTACACATTACCAGTTACCAATCTGTTATGATACCGGGACTGAGATTTTAACTTCTTTTAAACAATCTAAAGGCACTCATATTTCGAATCATATACATGAGTGGAGACGGAGATGACGTCTCATCAAACTTGATCTCCCTGATCAGTTACTAGCAGAATGGTTCACGAAATATTTTGTGAATGAGATTGGTAAAGAAATCACCATGGGTGGCGCTGTTACGGAAGAGCAGGCTATAAGTCGTGCCCAATATATTGATCTCGTTTATTCACAAATGGGAACATTGTACGATTTTCTACCTGACCTACCCCGTCCTGGTACTTCCAACACTTCAACTACTCCAGCTGCCTCGCATGCCGCTGATAGTGTGATTGGTTCTACTCACAGCCACTCACATTCTGTTTCAACCACAACCCCTAAACCCTCCTCTTCTAATGTCCAAAATGCCCCATCTCCTACTCCTCCCACCGGTAAAACCTCTGAAGTGAACGTCGTTCAATCTACACCGACCGGTAAAAATAAATCAAAGAAAGGGAGAGGCAAGAATAAGGGGGGTAAAAATAATAATCCAACCGAACAAACTACAACTATTCCTGTTGAAGAGCAGGATAAACGCAAACCATGGTATCCTTTCCTTATCTGCGGTGACGATCACTATACAAAGGATTGTCCTCGACGTGACGAAGTCTCTAAGTTCCTTCAAGGAACACCAAAACCACCTACGCCGGCAGTCTTGTCTCAACCCTTCCCGTCTCAACAAAAAGCCTCGTTGGTCATCCATGACCAACCTTCTACTTCTACCACATCCTATGTTTTGATGTGCACTGGTGATTCTAGGAAGAATGACGTTGCAATCGCAACTGGAGCTAAAGACTATACTTCTTCTAAGGAGAAGGTTGACGATTTAACTCCTGATCTGGTACAAGCTTCTCCACCGAATCCACCTACGAACGGTCCTCTTCATCTCGAACGACCGAGCCTTGATACAGTTCTACGACCCCCTAAAGGTGTTGTTCACAAGTCGGCTTTCAATCCTCATGCTCATGCGGCCCAGAACTACAGTATTGTGGAAGATCTGGCCCAAGCACCTTCATCGATGTCTGCCCTTGAAGTCCTTCGGTATTGTCCTATGCAACGAAGGGCTCTGTTGAAAGTCATAGGTGGAATTGATCCTACATATTCGAATTTGATAGTCTTTGACTTGGACGAACATGTTCCAAGTTTTCCCCCTCATCTTGCTTTTCAGATACAAGTCATTGTCATCAACAAGAACATTTGTCGGACCGTTGATGATGAAGGGGCCTCTACGTGTGTAATGTCTCTTACTTGTTGGAAAGCCATTGGATCTCCTCCGTTAACGGAATCCAAAAATACTTTGAAAGCCTTTAATGGCTCCGGTTTTAAGCCTTACGGCGTTCTTTCCTCATTGCCTGTCACTCTAGAAGGAAAGACCGTCCAAGTTGAAGTGGAAGTTTTCGATGATCCATTAGATTATAATATTCTTCTTGGTCGTAGCTGGGTAGATTCCATGCGCATTGTTGTGTCAACACTTTTCCGGGTCTTACGATTTCCTCACCAGGGAAAAGTTGTTACAGTTGATCAACTTTCCTTCTTTAATTCCAATACTCGCACTGGGAATGTACCGTTCATAGCTAAAACCCCATCGGGTTACGAGAATGTTGGAGTCGGTCTCTTGAAAGACTCTTCGTTAATGGGTACTTTTCCCATACCACCGCCACCCGATATTCTACGCCCGTCATTTTCTTCGATTAATATGATCTCCGCCGTTCCTCATTAACTTCCGATGTTTTTTGACCCTTGGATAGTCCCCGATCCCGGAGATCATTCGCGTTTTAGCGACGTTATGCCGTTAAGTCCGGTTGAGTCTGCTTATCATGCGATTCAATTGGCAACACCTTCTACACCCTCTCTTGAGGAGTTGTCTCCTGATCCTTTCCATGTTATATTTCCCACTGACAAGATGATCATGTCCGTCATGGTTGATACACCTTGGGATGATGGGCATCATCGTTCCATGATGTTTCTAGAACAACACACTCTCGAGAACTACCAACGGATTTTGACTCCGTCGACCGTTGTTGTCACAATGACTGTTCTGTTGGAAAATTCAGTGGATAGAATGCAGTGAATGCTTTTCATTGATGACAACAGTAAAGATGGCAGAATAAGAGATTTGAAGAGGATGGCAGAATAAGAAATTTGAATGTAAATCTCAGGAGGAACAGCATGGAAGAAGATGCCCACAAAAGCTCAAGGTACAGAAGTTTGCTGAGAAGAAGGAAGATGGTGACTGGCGGATCCCATCCAAATTTCTCGAAAGGCCAATAGCCGTCAGATCTGCAGAAGTTGCGAGGGAGATAAGCCATCGGAGATTCGGGGATCGAGATTTCAATATGCAAAGTTCACTCGACAACGAAAACCCCGAAATCGCGATATGTGATTTCGCGATTTGATCGCAACCGTTAAAAGCAAGCTTGAGATATGGACCGTTGATCTTGCTCATCGGAGAATTGGGAATCGGAGTTCCATGAGTCTCGTGAACAGTGACCACGAAAACCCCGAAATCGCGATATACGATTTTGCGATTTGATCGCAGTCGTTAAATCAAGCAGGGATCTGGACCGTTCATTCACATGGACGCGTGGCAGCCAGGAGGCCCTATCGGAGTTTCGAGGATCGGGAATTCATAATGCAAAGAACACAATGCATCGAAAACCTCGATGTTGCGATATGCGAAATCCTGACTGAATTTGAACCATCAGGTCAACATGTGATCTAGACCGTCAATCTAATTCACAACAGTAGTCCACGTCAGCTAGGGACACGTGGCACAACCAGGTAATGACAGGTGTCAAGCAGATCTAACACTTCAGGCACATACAATTCATGAATCAGAGTGACACGTGGCAGGATCTAACACGTGTCAAACCACGTGTGACGTCAGCAGAGGCATCGGCGATCGGGACTTTGATATGTCAAGAACACACTGCAACAGAAACTCCGAAATTGCGATATATGATTTTGCGATGTAATCTGAGCCATTGAGCTAGAAGTGATCTGGACCGTTGATTATATAAATGGAGTATCGAGGATCGAGACTTTGGAATGACAAAGTCACTTGACGTCAGAAACCCCGATTTCGCGATATGCGATATTGCGACTCAATCGTAGCCGTTGAGCCAAGGTTATACCTGGACCGTTGATCTCCGACATCGGAGAATCGGGGATCGGGAATTCTATAGACATGTGTATGATGACATCTAAAACGCTGAAACCCCGATGAGAGGTTTGAATGAGGTCATGTGTTGATGGTCTTATGGGCCAAGGGCTATAGCCAGCAGGGCTAGCGCGTGGAAAGGGGCACATCGGTAATCGAGGATTGGAGAGGTGAGAAACTCTCGACATCAGGAAGTGCGAAACCCCGAAACCCCGACGAGAGGTATGGTGACTGTCATGGGTAATGGTCACATGGATCAGGGCTCAGCCAGGAGGGCTGAAGCACATCGTGAATCGGGAAATCGCGACTCTCGTGGACATAAACATTATGTCATCGAAAGTGTCAAAATCGTGATGTATGAAATCCCGATTTGATCTGAACCGTTGGATCAAGTAAGTGATCGGAGGGTTGTTGTTGTTCCTCACACATTAACGCTTCAGTTATAAATCCGTTAAGCGAAACGGATTGATAATGATGAATTGGTTAGTGTTTCAGTTGCCAAGACAGATGTCCTCGGATTTCCCATTGGAAGGGGAAGTGGAATCGTTAAGGAATGGTGTATAAAAGAAAATGTGCGAGACTAAATTGTGTTGGTTGTTCTGAATGGAAAAAGAACGAAACAGTTAGAAAGGAGAAAGGAGAAGATATTGAGCATGAAATTTAATGAAAGGCAGAGGAGAAAAAGAACAGAATGACAAAAGAACGTGATGCAGAAGCAGACTTGTGAAGGAAGAGAAGAATTGCAGAATGATAGAGCCGAAGCAGAGCAGACTAATAGAGCAAGCAGTAGAAGACAAGATTTACAGAACAAAGTAAGATTGGTATGAACTGATTTATCTGTAAAGTTGAATGTTTATTTAGTCATTGATAAACAAGGGTGGTTGGGAGGTGCTCGGGAGGACTGTTGTCCTCAGAGGTTCAAGTGGGAGCT
>ML786156.1:761875-843777 GCA_009831015.1 Picea engelmannii | reverse complement strand
CTGTTGTCCTCAGAGGTTCAAGTGGGAGCTTGAACACAGGAAGTTGTAGCTTCCATCTGGTAGTGGCCAGAGAAACCAGGGTGGCAGGGTGGTGCTAGGGAGAACAAGTGTTCTCTGTTATGCAGGTTGGAGCCTGTGTAACTAGAAGTTGGTGCTTCCATCCAGTTGGTGCTGGAACATTCAGGAAGTTGGTGCTTCCATCCAGTTGGTGCTGGAATACTCAGGGAATTAGTGCTTCCTTCTAGTGGGTTCTAGAGAAACCAGAGAGTTGGAGCTCTCAAACAAGTTGCAGCTTGTAAAACAGAGGTATCAACCTCACATTGAGTTGGTGCTCAATTGTAAATGATGTATAGAACTGAAAAAGACTACCTATCATTTCGAAGAAGAAGAGGTCTTCTCCCTTTATGGGTTTCCTCGTGAAAATCTGTCTCTGTGTGTATTTTATGTGTGACTAATGATATTTACTCTTACTGTCCATATGCTGTATGTTGCTTGATGACACATGAAGAAATATTGATAATTGTTAAGAAAGTATAAAACTGTTTAAGCTTATAAAAAACTGATTCACCCCCCCTCTCAGTTGTATTAGTATTTTCAACATGTTCCTGGATCTACACATGATGTTTTTGTAGAAGGGAACCTCAGTAATATTTCTCCCATGATACCCATTGATATTTCAATTAAACCTGGGATAGTTGAAAATGTTCATATTGGAGCTTCGTGTTCTCCAGAGGAAATTGTTACCTATACTGCTTTATTCAAGGAATTTCATGATGTTTTTGCCTGGAGTTACGAAGAGATGCCAGGTATCGACCCGTCTATCATTGTGCATGAGATAAAAATGTACCCTGGAGCTAAACCAGTACGACAGCGCCTCCGTCCTGTCCATCCATGTAAAGCGGCAGGCATTAAACTCGAAGTTGAAAAACTTCTCAAAGCCGGTTTTATTTACCCCGTGGCTCTGACAGAATGGGTTTCCAACCCTATACCGATTGATAAAAAAGGTGGTAGTATACATTTTTGTGTCGATTATCGGGATATTAACAAAGCCTATCCAAAGGACAACTTTTCGACCCCTTTCATCGACCAGATCGTCGATGACTGTGCCGGTAGTGAGATCTTTTCCCTCATGGATGGATTTTTCGGGTACAATCAGATTAACATCGCTCCTGAGGACCAACATAAAACCACTTCTATTTGTCCTTGGGGTACTTTCTCCCACTGAAAACTTCCTTTCGGTCTTAAGAACGCAGGTGCAACGTTTCAACGTGCCATGTCTTATGCGTTTCACGATATAAAGCATATCGTTCAACCTTATTTGGACGATTTGCCGACTCATTCTTTACACCGAGTCGATCACCCCAATCATCTCCGAGCAATTTTTGTTCGTTGTCGGTTCTATCGCATTCGTCTAAATCCTCATAAGTGCATATTTTGCGTAGAGTCTGGCCGTCTTCTCGATTTCATTGTTTCACGTCGAGGGATCCGGGTAGATCCTATTAAGGTTGGGGCGATTCTCAATCTTCCTCCTCCTTCTTCACTGTGCCAGTTACAAAGTTTGCAAGGGAAAGAAAACTTTCTTCGTCGTTTCATCCAGAATTACGCCGAGATTTCTCATGGTTTCACACATCTTTTAAAGAAAGGTTCTGAGTTTGTTTGGGATAAAGTTGCCAATAACACTTTCAAAGCTTTAAAGCTATCCCTAACTAAGGCTCCACTTATTTTCCCTCCTGATTATAGTCGAGATTACTTTCTTTATCTGGCTGCTTCTGAGTATACCATCGGCATGGTCCTCGTTCAAGAGGATGATAACCACAATGAACATGTTATCTATTACTTGAGTCAAAGTATATCATCAACGGAAGTCAAGTACCAAGATGTTGAGAAACTGGCTTTGGCTGCTGTTCAAGCAGTACAACGTTTTCGTCATTATATTCTCTCTAGAAAAACTACGGTGATTTCACATTGTAACCCCATGCAACATATATTGACACGTCAATTGCTGGGGGGCAAGTACTCCAAGTGGATTGTCATTCTCCAGGAGTTCGACTTGGAATTCGATCGCGCCACGTCGAAGAAATCCTTAGTTTTTGCTGAGTTAATTTGTGATTTCCCCGACTCTGTCACGGAAAATGTAGCAGTTGATTTGTTACCTGACGAGTCACTTTTCCTTATCAGTACTGATGACATTTGGTACGGAGATATCATTATATATCTCCAAACTCAAACTTTCTGGCCTTCTTTGTCCAGTAATGAACGACGTCGTATACGTTATCAGGCTCGCTAGTACATTATCCTCGGCAATACTCTTTACCGTCGAGGCATTGACTCTGTCTTTCGACGTTGTTTGAATTTTGACGAAGCTGAGAAAGCTTTGAATGACTTTCATTCAAGAGCATGTGGCGGTCATATGTCTAGGTATGCTACTACCCAGAAGATCTTATGTGCAGGATACTTTTGGCCTTCTATGTTCAATGACTGCATTACTGCTGTTCAGAAGTGTCATGTCTGCCAGACCTATCAACAGAAGATTCGGTCGCATCTTGCTCCCCTTCATCCTGTAGTCTCAGTAGGTCCTTTTGCTAAATGGGGCATTGATTTCATGACATGTCACCCTCACTCGGCCGGGGGGCATGGTTATATTATTGTAGCTGTTGACTATTTTACAAAGTGGGCCGAGGAAATGCCGACATTCGATAATACTGGGAAGACTGCAGTGTTATTTCTTTTCAACCATGTCATCACTTGTTTCGGTGTTCCTCAAGCTATCGTTACTGATCATGGTAGTCACTTTAGGAATTATATGATGTCATAACTTATAGATAAGTTGGGCCTTCGTCATGACAAATCAACACCTTATTATCCACAGGCTAATGGCCAGGTCGAAGCTATCAATAAGGTTCTCATAACTATGATTCGACGGATGATAGGAATACATAAAACCAGCTAGCACATGATGTTGTTTTCAGCATTGTGGGCGTATCGGACATCTGTTAAATCCGCCACGGGATTTACACCCTTTCGATTAGTTTATGGCATGGAAACCATTTTGCCAATAGAATGTGAAATACCTTCTTTGAAGCTAGCTGTAGAGCTCTTACCTAATACTTCTGCCGAAGAGGAACGTCTGTTCTATTTGATGCGATTAGATGAGACCCGAGGTGATGCCACTTTAGTAATAGAAGCCCAAAAGAAACGCGTTAAGGCACAATATGACAAGCATGTCAAGCCTCATGTTTTCTATGAAGGTGATCTTGTTCTTCTGTATGAACAGGATAAAGATGTCCTAGGAGACGGGAAATTTGAACCTATGTGGTGTGGTCCCTATATTTTCAGCAAAGTTTTGGAAAAAGGAGCGTATGAACTAGTTGATTATGATGGTGTACCTTTGAGTGAACCCAGGAATGGGCTGTACTTAAAGAAGTACTATGCATAAGTTATTTGTGCATGAGTACTTGTATTCTATGTATCATATTGCATGTGTGTGTTACTTTAGTTTTGCTTTTGACATTATTTGGTCTCTGCCCTTACGTGACGTTGTGTTTGATTGCCAGATGTCGGAGTATTCGCTACCTTATATTGGCTTCGCTGATGGAGCTAGCCGTAGTACTCGGAACCTAGCTTCTGCTGCATGGGCAATCTATGCCCTGACAAATGAACGCATATCTCTATGAGGTATATGTCTTGGCTGAGCAACCAACAATATCGCAGAGTATAGCGTCGTTGTTGAACTATTGGTTGATGCTATTTCTCTTGGAATTCATCATTTGGTTTCCCAACTTGACTCGCAGCTGGTAGTACTACAAATCAGTAATGTATATTCTATTCGAAGTCCTACTTTATTAAGGGTATATTTGCGGATTCGCCTCTTGGAAAGGTATTTTGATCACATTGAATATCAACACATTCCTAGACGTCTTAATACATTAACAGATGCTTTAGCTAATTATGTATTGGATAGGCATTTGAACAATTTATAAATCAAACACATTGAAATGTACACAATGTAAAGTAAGCCGGTAGAAGCTGTGTATATATATAACGATCAAAGTTTGTTTTTACAAAATGGTTGTCCGAAGACCAAAATATCAAAAATTGAAGCTCATGGCTTCTACATAAGGACGTCACGGATGACGTTCACGATAACAGACTAATGTCCTAGAAACTCTACGGAGCAAGCGCCCCATAGATGCAGAGACTCCCACAGTGTGACGCTGATCGCGTCATGGAATATCCTCTAGAGGCATATCTGGAACATCCACCATAAGGCCCTCTAAATTCTGCTCCACTGTCAAGTAATCCTCGACGTACTATGGAACTGCTACTGCTGCCTCTCCTCGACACTGAACAAGAGAACTACTAGCAGGTCTATATGCTCCAACGTCTGTGTTGTCAACAAGTTTTGGTGTTCATCTTTGGATAAATCTATAAAACAACAAACATTTAAATATATCAAAAATACAAAAACATTTAAAAAATTAAAATTGGTGTACTTCTTACCGAGGTCTCCCCACTGTGCATCCTCAGGCAGAGCAAGGTCAGGATCACCATGGAAATCTAAGCCAACGTATGAATAATATTCTACCATCATCACTTGGCCCTGAAGCCAGTTGAAGAACATATTTTCATACCTGACAATCGGTCCTGCCACATGTCTGGCCATGAGTCGACACCATCATAACATCCTTGGGTCCCTAGGACCCGAAAAGTGCCACTCAGCCTGAAGTCTAAACACCGAGACCCTCTCACAGAAGAAGGACACTAACAGAGATCCATACCCGAACTGTTTTAGATCTCCATGCCTTCATTTGGTCAGTTGTTTCTTAAGACTGCGTAAAACTGCATTAGCCCAGTTGAATACCCGGGGCTCAGTACACTCGATGGCATACTGAGAATAGCTTTGCAGAGCCATATGTGGGGCAGCACTTCCTGCCATCCAAGCGATAGTGAAGAGAATGGTACAGAGAGTTATATCAGTCACTCCCCAAATGGCCACTTTCCCTTTCTGTCGTTCAGCCTCAGGTACGCAGTACTGCCTGCAATACTCACTCATTTTTAAACCACCCCTTCGGCTACCGGTCAAACTGACGTAGGACCCTCGTTTGGATAACCCAGTCAAGAAATAGATGTCCTCGATATCTATAGTCAAGGTATGAGCTCCCACGATGAAAACTTGTTGATCCGGGTCCCACATTCGGATCAAGTACTCTAGCAATTGAACTTGGGCTCTCATGCCCAGGATGCGGAAATATTTCAGGAGATCGCAATTTCTTAAGGCAGCAATGGTTTGAGGGTGATTTTTGGCATTTGTATTATCTTCCTCGTGTTCCCGTTCTCTCCATTCGAGCACCACGATGATGATTATAAACCTGCATGGGAAACATATGGAGATGGTTAAAACTCTCATTCATGAAATAAACCTTTTTGTTGGCTAAACATTATAAAAAAATTTGGAGTCTGCGCTATTCGCAGGTGACTTATGGCACATAGTGTGAACTTCTCGCATGCTACCTTAAGACCACCTGCGAGAATGAGGAATTCTCGCAGGCCCCGTATGGGCAGCCTACGAGAATCCCTCTACACGCATAGGGTTTCAAAAATTAACTCAAAACTTGAAATTTAACCAATGAAATCATGAATTTGAACCATGAAAAGATAAAGGATGGAGAGCTTACCAAAATACCGTAGACGGCTCATGGAATGATGGCCCGAAGCTCCTGAAAATCGACGATGAAGGTAGAGGGTAAAATGGAAATTTTTTCACTCAAATGGTAAAAGGGTAAAATGACATGGTAAAATGTGTTATGGGTTTGTTTTAATTACTTTTTTACTATGTCAAAAGTGGATTTTTTATAATTATTCATTATTTAACCCTAATTGCTAATGAGGAAATGAGTGAAGTGCATTGCAGGTTGGTTATGGACAAAAATTTTACGGTGTGGTGTGATTTTGTTTGTTTTCTATGGTTTTGACTTAAAACTTCGAGCTCCTTTTGTCCGTTCTTGCGCTTGTGCAAAATATAAGAATGTGACCAAGTGTTGTTTTATATCTTTTCTGGGCTCGCTGTGGTTACACGAAAAAGGAACCCCCCTGGAGTTATCTTTAATCTCTTTTCATACTCTCTAAACAGGAAAATATTGTTGAGCGACCTTGCTATTTTCACGCTCGATAAAGTATTTGAACTATGCGTCCTTCGAGCGATAGTTTAACCCTTTTTCGGTCTCGTTGGACTACTGTACGAAAAAGGAACTGAGAGAGTTCTCTTTTTAAGTGTTTTTCCAAACTCTATAATCTTGAAAAACCTTCGATTTTACTATCTCTAGACTCGTTAAACAAACATTGACAGACCCGTAATGGGACCGAACCACTCCTTCATAGGGTTCGTTAAAAATACTCCGAGCGACTCGTCCGAAGGATGGGATTATATCAACAAGAATATGTGATCCTCTTCAAGCTTGCATAAAAATAAAGAGGTACTTGCCATAAATGGTGGGGGGAAATTTGGGGAAAGGGATATGTTTCATCGTTATATTAATTGGCAGTAAGTGTCGCTCTTGAACATGACACTCCCTATTCATCATCTGAAGCTGGTTTGGGTAATCCATTTGTCTCTCATTCGATTTGATAACAAGGTCTTTTCATGTGTCGTCTTTGAGTCAATGATGCCAAATCATTGGTCGTGTTATTCATATGTTCAAGAGTCGTCCGTCTGAAACCTCTATTTGAGTCGGCCATCTGCAGTTATCCATTCTCTTCGTGTCGGTCTTCCCTGTGTCCAAAGTCCAATTGCTACATGTTTTGTTTCACTTTCAAACTCTGTTACTCATTTCATGTCATTGATGGGGGATACATCAAGGCCCTCCGGTGATGATTCTTGTTCCTTCGACATCAGTACATTATCCGGGATTAAGACTTAGAAATCATTTAGTACCTTGGAGCTTGCATGCCTCAATGGCAAGTTTCCTCTCTTTCGACAGTGGGTTTACATCATTGACCCCTGATCGAAAGATTCTGTCGATTGTTCGACATCAACTCATTTATTCACAGTCGATGGATTGTACTTTAGTACCTTGGGAGTCATTGACATCAATGGTGATTTCCCTCACACTTGTTAACGGTTACATCAATGACCGGTAATCAAGTGGTTTCTGCCATGTTTGACTTCAACACATGTAATCACATGGTTAGATTTGTACTTTGGGCGATGAGATTGAAGACCCTGGATATTGTTTTAAGTGATCTAGGTTGCGATGGAGTATATGTATGATTTATGACACATAGATCCACTGTGTATGTCTCGTGGCTATGTCATCTTGATTGAAAATTTGTCGCATAGATCCACAGTGTATTCAGGTGGCTATGTTGTATTATGACTGCATGGATCCACAGTGTATGATTGGTGGCCATGACCTTTGTTTATGATGTCATAAATCTATGATCTAAGAATGGGAATGCCTACCTCAGAAGGGATAGATATGATATTCTGTCGATGCTTGGATGTTTGCAGGTTTTCGATTAGATGCACTCTTGGTTCTTGACACACACATGCAACTTACAAAGTCTATCGACTGTCACTGATTCCACTCTCAGACTTTGGGGGGAATTCTGTTATCCACAATTTTGTTGATCGTGATGATGTTATGATGATGTTATGATAATGGAAAATCAAGCTCTTCACTAAGAATACTTTCCGGAGAAAAGTTTCACTTGTCTGCTTCCAGAAACTATATTTTTCAAGAAGTTCGCAGGCCACCTATATACTTGCCTACGAGAATGTCTGATTCTCGCAGGCTGCATTAAGCTAGGGTACGAATGGTTCACACTGTAACAAAGGCCAGGGTGAGAACATCTTCTTAAATAGGAAAAAGATGAAGTTCTCGAGCCTTCTGGAAGAGAATCTTCGAGAAGAATGAGTTGGCTAACGAATGGTTATCCAAGTGCTGGCATTCCAGATATCTTGGGATCATTTTCTATCCAAGTAACTAAATTATATTCTCCTATATATTGAGGAGATTGCTCATTGGAAAGGTTAATAAGAAGCAAGCTAGCAAGAGATAGATTAGAGAATTGTTGGAAGCTTGTATGAAGGACTGATGCTATAGCAGCTAGAGACAACAGCAAGGTCATCAAAAGTAGTTGATTTTCTTCATGCATGAGCAAGTGTGTGTGTCAGAACTAGGAGCCATCGAAAGGAGACCTACGGCATCAAGGCTCAGGTTGTAAGTTTCACTTTCAATTAATTCAATACAATAATATGTCCCTTTCCAATAAAGATGATATCACTTTATTACATAACTCCTTGATTATATGTATAGACTAGATATTGAATATATTAATCTTCCTTTACTTCGATTGGTTTGTGTTGTTGTGATCTAAACGGTGCAAGAGCATTGGAACAAAGCTTGGAACAACAAAGACCTAAGGAAAGCATTCATAAGGTATGTCCACAATCCTTATCTCTTGGTTCATTCAATAGGCTAGATCTAGGGAAAGTGTATTATTCTGTCATGTTTTGTTCTAGATCCAGGTGGATCTAGGGAGATCGGTTTGTGTCCGCACTTACGGATTAATCCTGAAACACTATATACAGTCCAGTCATCCAGATACAATTCTAAAAAATGATGTATGAACTCCTTGAAAGCAATTATTACTACCCTTCAAAATATTGTTGGTGCATTCTTCATCCCAAAGGGCATGACTGTGTACTGGTAGGATACCCATTATGTGGAAAAAGTAGTCTTATACCTATTTTATGGGGCTATCTT
Source organism: Picea engelmannii (assembly GCA_009831015.1). NCBI lineage: Eukaryota > Viridiplantae > Streptophyta > Pinopsida > Pinales > Pinaceae > Picea > Picea engelmannii. Next base: position 835,012 of record ML786156.1, on the reverse strand, counting down.
GATATGATGGTAGCTTGAGAATCCATCTGTAAATGAATATTCTTTCTGACCTCCCACATTCTCTATGAATTCATTTGTAAAAGGTGTAGGGAAAGGGTCATGCAGGAAAGCATCATTCAATTTCCTGAGATATACAAAATTCATTATCCCCCCTTGTTTCTTCTCTTGAACTACCATAGGGCTTATCCATTCATATTCCTCCAATGGTTCTATGATACCGGCTTCCAACATTCTGTCAATTTCTTCTTTCACTTTTTGCTTATATATTGGATTTAGTCTATACGGTCTCTGTCTGACAGATATAGAATCAAGTTTGAGAGGTATCTTCATCTCTCCTATCTCTCCTTATATACCTTTCATATTTGTAAATGTTCTTTGGAATATATCACTATACTCGCGTAGTAACTCTGTTATCCTTTCTACTGTTTGTTCATCCTAGTAGTCTCCAATGTTGGGCATTTTGGGATTCTCAATTCTCCCAATATTGACTTTCTTTACCTTGATAGGTGCAGGAAATACCTATGATTCCAAACATGGGACTTCCACCTCTCTTTCCCATTCAATTTATTTAATATGAATATTGTGTGGGTCATGTTCCTCTGGTTCTTCTTCTTCCACATGATAGTATGACAGTAGTTCTTTTACTATTTTCCTGTTTTGTTGTTAGTATTTTGTCATGAGTTCAACCTTTGTTTCATTAATAAATATCACACCTCTTATCTTATTCAGTGATGAATCCATGTTGGGATTCTCATGTTCAAATGAAAAGGTTACTATAAAATTATGTTGCAATGTTGTCCATTCTATAATGCCTCTGCGCAGTTCCTGGTCTACATACCAGTTTTATGGAATTCCTTCCAAAGCGTAGATGAAGTGATGAGGCCATTCCTCTAGTGGTGTCATCCTCCATTGTGTCTTTGGTTTCTCCAAATGTTATGATGGTGTCCCATTTCCATCATATCTTTTCATTTTATTGTTCTCTTGTTCTTTGTTGAATCTAATGCGTAGTAACCTCTTACATTGGTACCAGTCCTTAACTACCTCTTTGTGTGCACCCCACCATCTTGTAGGTGTTTCCTTGAGTGCAATGTCTAGGGATATGAGCCTTTGGTTCTATAAAACTTCATCTTTGTATATTGTTAGGAATTATTCTAAGTCATTCAACCCATTAAAACTGGGAGCATCTATTATCTTTGTACCCACCCATATTACTACATGTTCTATTATTGCGCACCTTCTTGTGGATACTTCATGTAATATCTGCTACCAAGTTTCCAACCCTGTATTTGAATCAAAATCACATGATGTGATGATCCTCTAGTTGAGTACTCCATATGTAGTTGTATTGACATAATATTCTTCATGCATGGTTGTTCTATATAACTGGTTTATTTCCTTTAAATCCAAACAACTTGGTTCTACAAACCTTTCCCCTTCTAAAGAATCTAATTGCGCAATGACTCTGTATTCTCCTGATTCAAATGTCATCTTCCTTGTCTTCAAGTTGATTATGGACTGGTTATCAAACTCCCAATCCAAGACAAGCAATATTGGATAAGGTGTTGTACCATCTACTATTTCTATCACTTCAAAGTCTGCCTTAGTGCGCACTCCATCTAAATCTACTGTCACACCCTTAAGTCTTCCAATTGGTAGAACACTATGTTGGTTTTATAGCTTCAATTGGACAGGTGAGTAGCCTAATGTAGGCTTCCCCATACACTTCCATGTCTTCTTAGGTAATATGTTGACCTCAGAGCCTAAGTATAATATAATGTCTCCCAAATTGAAATATCTAATGTTGGCATTCGGTCTGAATTCTCTGCTTGTTCTCCTTCTCATATGGAGGTGATTGACTATTTTTCGTTCTAACTTCCTCTCTTCCTCTGTGTTACATATTTCTAATATATTTTTAAAAACTTTAATAGATGATGGGTCATTCAGTAGCTTAACATTGGATTGCAGAAAAGTATTTATGGTACTTACTTGTGCTATAAGTGGCACTTCGCTGGTGTGATCCATTGATACGAGAAACTAGTACATTGGAACGTTTTGAGTATGTTGTGTAGCTGATGTAGACACAACATCCTATGTGAAGAAATCTTGTCTAGCCACCTTGAATGTTTCTTTTTATTTCCTTGAATCAAATTGTTTTTGTGATTCAATATTATTCTTCACCCATTGGTGTTGCACTAGCTCTTGTCTTACTGTTTCATCTCCCGTCTTAGCTCCTCCACGCGTAATTATGTTGATATTTCTTCCATCATCCCTGGCTTCTATAAAAATTGTTAAGCCCTAATATTGGCTCACTACCCCTTAACTGGGGCATATTACATTAGTAATGTTATTTTATTTATGTTATATTTATTCCATTAGTTGTAATTATACCTCCTAGTCTCCTATATATACCAAGGAGACATTTTCATTTTGAATCATTTTGTACTTGAACATTTATGTGGGGTAAAAGGAGGTTCCCCCCTCGAAGAGGCTTATTATGTGAAATTGTATATTTTTCAAGGCGTTGAGTACTTATTCTGAGGTTTTTCTATGATATATTGATATTTGGTTCTTAACATATGGTATCAGAGCTCAAGGTCGTGGGGTTTCGCTGTTACATTTGAGAAACCTTGGAATTTTATCTATAACTTTTTTTCTACAATGTTTCAGAAGGAAAGGCTTGGAGGATATTTATTAGACAAACCAAGGTACGTTGGGTTAAAATTTCAGCTCCTGAGGCCTTATACTTTTGGAGATACAGCTTGTGTAAGTTAGGGTTCTAGAATCATTCTGAACTGAGTCATTGTGGAATTTTCCTTATGAAATTTTTTCTGTAACGTTTCAAACCCTGAACTATGGAGGATACTTACATAAATTAGTAAGGTATAGTTTTAAAAAATTTCATCTTCTGGGTCATCGTACATTTTTATATACACCCTGTGGAAGATAGGGTGTCTAACTAGTCCTATTGACTAGTCTCAATAAGGTGTTCCAGGTAAAAAAATCATAACTTCTTCCTAGAGTATCCAAATTGAGTTCGAATGATTGCATTGGATAGTTGACAGTCTATAGTATTTATGGTATGAGTTTCAAAATTTTATATCAATTATTTTGTGCGGGGCATGCTATACAAGTTAGATCTCCTAGAAAGGCCAAAAATCAGCAAGTTGTGGGGAAGTTACCGTAAATTTCATTTGGAACATCCAATTTTGATTAGACCTGTGGAATTGCAAAGAAGAACTATCAGAGAACTACAAAAAATAAATTTTCATACCCATAAGGGCTGAAACTTTGGATATAAAGCAGAACAAATATTGTCTAGCAGAACGACCTCAAAATCAAGGTTCAAAAGTGATACCTGGCCAACATGCCACCCAAAAAGGGAACTTCTACACCAAATAAGCCTCCAGAAAATCCTACATGGAATCTTGATGAAGGTGAAGAAATGCGTAAGGACATAAATGATTTACAAAATAAGTTAGTAACAAAATATGAACTACAAGAGATGATGGATTCAACGTAAGCTAAGATTGAGGCAATAAATACTAAGATGGATGGTTTAAAAGGGGAAATCATGGAAGGATTGAAAAAATTCCTAATAGAGAGGACACCTGAAAGTGAAAATGTATCCCATGAAAGTCATGATGAGGACACAAGGAAGGTGAATCTAGAATGGAGAAACTCCAACTTTGGGTTGAAGACCAACCACGTTCCTAAGATTGATATGAAGAAGTTTGATGGAAAGGACCCAATAACATGGATACTTCAAATGGATAAATTCTTTGATCTACATAATGTTCCACAGACACAAAAGGTATGAATTGCTTCTTTATATTTAGAACCCAATCAATTTGTATGGTATCGATGGCTTTGTTATCGCAAATAACTCGTCACTTGGACAATGTTCATGGAAGAAATGATATCACACTATGAGGATACAAGGAGAAATACCTTCTTTAGCCAATTGATAAATCTCAAGCAAAAGGGTTCAGTTACAGAGCACATTGAGAACTTCCAAAGATTGAATATAAAGGTAATAGATATTACAGATGAGAACTTGATTAATGTATTCATAGGAACTTCAAATGATAATATTCAAAATGAGGTTCGCCTTTGGGAACCCAAATCATTGGAGAATGCATTTAGAGTGGCAAGAAATGTTGAAAGCAAAAATATGGCTATGGCTACTAGAAGGACCAATCCTAACATCTATAGAGAGAATAATGCTCCTTCTTCTAAAACAACTCAACCTACAAGGTTGACACCTCAACAATTGGAGGAAATAAAAGCAAAAGGTTTATGCTTTAATTGTGACAACAAGTACAGTAAGGGACATAAGTGTGGTGAGAATAAATTATTCTACATATATTGTGAAGAGGAAGAAGAACAAGAAAAAGAACCATCTCAAGATGAAAACATAGAAGCAATTTCATCTGAAGAGTTGATTCCCATGATATCGTGTAATGCATTGGCTGGAATTAGCATTGCTCAAACCCTCAAGATCGAAGTATACATCAAAAATAAAAAGGTAATAGTCCTAATTGATTTTGGCAGTACTCATAATTTCATTCACTGTAAATTATCCAAAGATGTCAATTGCTTTGTATATCCAGCGGCGGCAAAGTTTCAAGTAATGATTGCAGATGGAGGAACTATCAATTGCTCAGGAAAATGCAATAAGATCAATCTTACTATGGGGGAATATTTAATGAATAGTCCAATGATTTATATACCCATTGGTGGTGTTGATGTTGTACTAGGAATCCAATGGTTACAATCATTAGGAACAATGGATTTTGATTTTCAAGAACTTTTCATGAAATTTTCATTGGAAGGAAAATAAATTGAGTTAAGAGGTATCACAGGGAAACCCGATAAGGTGATAAGCTCTAATGGCATGAAAAAATTATTGAAAAAGGGGCATCAAGGCATTATTGTAAAACTATGCTCACTAGATGTTCAAACATCTAAGCCATCTATTCCTCAAGATCTCCAAGAGATCATTGATAAGCATTCAAAAGTATTTGAAGATATTCCCAAAGGTCTTCCACCCACTCGATATCATGATCATGAAATTCACCTAATTCCCGGGAGTGTTCCTCCTAACATCAGGCCATACAGATACCCTTATGCCCAGAAGAGTGAAATTGAGCGCATGGGGGAAGAAATGTTAGAGGCTAGCATTATTAGACCTAGCCAAAGTTGTTACTCTGCACCAATGGTAATGGCATTCAAGAAATATATCTCATGGTGTATGTGTCCAGATTATAGAGAGCTCAACAAGATCACTATTATAGATAAGTTTCCCATTCCCATCATTGATGAATTGTTAGATGAACTACATGGAGCAATCTATTTCAAAAAATTGGATCTTTGTTCAGGGTATCATCAGATTAGAATGAAGGAAGATGATATCCCAAAAGCTACATTCTGAACTAATGAAGGCCATTATGAATTTTTGGTCATGCCTTTTGGCCTTACAAATGCACCTTCCACATTCCAAGGGTTGATGAATTCCATTTTCAAGCCCTTCCTTTGAAAAATTGTGTTAGTATTTTTTGATGATATAATAATCTATAGCAAGTCTTGGGAGGATCATGTGCGACATGTTGACAATGTGCTACAACTACTAAAGGAGAAACAACTATATGCCAAACCATCCAAATGTTTCTTTGGAGTGAAGGAGATAGAGTATTTGGGTCATATTGTATCTCATGAAGGTGTCAAGGTAGACCCTAACAAGATTAAATCCATGATGGACTGACCGATTCCCAAAACATTAAAGAATCTTAGAGGATTTTTGGGTTTGACAGGTTACTACCACAAGTTTGTTTGGCACTATGGCAGAATAACAACACCTTTAATGACACTAACTAAGAAGGATGCATTTTTATGGACAGGAAACTAAATATTTTGAACAACTTAAAGAGGTGATGTGCAAATCTCTTGTCTTGACCACTCCAGACTTCACAAAAACCATTATTGTGGAATGCGATGCATCAGGAAATGGAATTGGTGTTGTCCTAATGCAAGAAGGAAGTCCCCTGTCTTTTGAAAGTCGACCACTCAAGGGAAAGGACTTACAGAAACCCATTTATGAGAAGGAAATGATGGCAATACTACATGAATTGAAGAAATGGCATCCTTACCTAATAGGTAGGAACTTCAAGGTCAAAACAGATCATGATAGTCTTAAATACTTCTTGGAACAAACACTATCTTATGAAGAACAACAAAAATGGGTAACCAAGATATTGGGTTATGATTTTGAAATCATCTATAAAAAGGGGAATAAAAATGTTGTGGAAGATGCACTCTCAAGAAAGGATGAATATGTTGAGGCCTTTCTCTATGCTATCTCGATCATCCAACCTGATTGGATAATAGAAAAAAGAAATGAATGGAAGAATGAAGAAAAAGTGTGCACTCTCATTCAAAGGTTGCAGCAGGATTCCAGTGCATCAGATACATTTACATGGAAAAATGATTCACTATGGTACAAAGATCGCTTATATTTATGTAATAACTCCCAACTCAAACAAAATGAACTATTGGAATTACACACCTCTCCAGTAGGAGGGAACTCAACATTTTTGAAAACCTACCATAGGGTCAAGAAGAATTTTTTTTGGGATGGCCTTAAAACTGATGTTCAAAGGTTTGTGACATAATGTTTGGTTTTCCAACAAAATAAGGTGGAAACAATTAAGACCCCAAGTCTTTTACAACCATTAGCCATCCCAAGTCAACGCTGGGAGGAGGTTTCCATGGATTTCATCACAGGGTTACTGAAGTCTAAAGGAAAGAGTGTCATCATGGTGATTGTTGATAGACTGACCAAGTACGCACACTTTTGTGCACTCTCTCATCCCTTCAAAGCTAGTACAGTTGCCACCGCATTCATGGAGACAGTTCAAAAGCTACATGGAAGCCCAAAGATTATTGTAAGTGATAGAGATCCCATCTTCACTGGACATTTTTGGACATAATTATTTTCTTGTTTGGGTACTCAATTGGCTCATAGCTCATCCTATCATCCTCAATCTGATGGACAAATCGAGATAGTGAACAAATTTCTAGAAGGATACCTTCGTTTCTTTGTCTCTGATAAACAAACACAATGGTTCAAATGGTTACCCTTGGCAGAATGGTGGTATAAGACTTCCTTTAATACTGAAACAAAAATGACACCATTTATGGTACTCTATGGATACCACATGTTGAAGGAAAATCTCCCTGCGGATAGGTAGATCTCCTCTTGAGAGATAGACTCTTAACTCTTAAGAAATAAGATGCTTATTGTGGACACTAATTTCCTTTTAGATCTAGATAAAATAATGTGTGAGGAGGAAGGAGAAAAGAAGTACCTTTTACCGGTGTTTGTCCCTGCACAGTCTGAGTTGAGCTCCAATCTTGAACTCCTTGATAAGTCTTGTAGACAAACAAAAGTACAAACAACTTCCTACTCTACTGAGATTAGTTAGAAATAGATCTATCTATTAGAGACAAATTCATGTGAGATCAAACACAGAATTGAAATAAATAGGCCAAGCATATTATATTCATAAGAACAACAATGAAGAAAACTTACAACCATAGATGTGAGTGCAACATCTTCATCAAGTTCCCTCTGTCCAAACCCTTTCTTAAATAGTCCACATGCAGAATGTTGATGCTCCAAATGACATACCACTCATGAGATCATAAGTTTGGTATAATTCTCAATATCTCTTCCCCCTCCTCCATGGAAACCCCTCATTATATAGGATTTGTAGGTTTAACCACCATGGGGAAGATCTCTCATCAGATCCTCTAAGAAAGGGATCTCTAAGATATTTGGGGAGAAAATATCTCTTAAGGATTTTGGGGAGAAAATATCTCTTAAGGATTTTAAGGAGGAAATATTTCAACCATCCATGAGATCCTCCACCTTCCCTAAAAAATAGGAAACCAAGTATGAGGTGGATCCTCACACTTAATTAAGTTTTTTTTCATGAATATTAATAACAATTCATCTGCACTTGATTCTCACACTTAATCCATTTCTTTTCCATGAATATTAATAATAATTCATGTGCACTTCGTATTTCTTCCTTCATGTAATATATCCATCCTCCACATTGACTAGGGATTGTGAAATAGATTATTCCATGGTGTCAAGGTGAATGCGACACTTATACGAAACTTTACAACACTTAGGGTGAGGTACCTAGGTGTGAAAATTTCATGTGTAACAGAATGCCCCCTAAAGTGTGAGGATAGAAGAGAGAATGATGGCCGAAACACTTTACAAATCTTTAAAGCAAGGGTGTAGACTCGGAGAACCTGGTAGAAGCTACACACAAACATCCAACAAATATTATGACATGATTCAAACCCAAGGCAAGCATACCTATGCTTGGGTGATCAAGACTTGCAAGATATGGCCGTGAGAAAATAAAATGCGGATCCACAATTATATTGATAAAAAGGTATAGCCACCGAAAATACACTATGGATATATACTCCCATGACCTGAACTAATCGTATCCATGAAGAATACACAGTGGATCTATGAGATGACAAGACATAGCCATGACCAATACAAAGTGGATCTATGTGACAGTATATGTGTCATTGTTCAAGAGAAACTCCATCCCAACCTGGGAAAAGTACATATCAGAGTGATCACTCAACCCAGGGTCTTCTTACCGATCCTGATGTAGTATGAATCTAACCATGTGAATAGATTTCTTGATGTCGAACATGGCAGAAACCACTTGATTACCGGTCAATGATGTAAACCATTAACAAGCATGAGGGAGATCACTATTGATGTCAATGATTCCCAAGGTACTTCTAGTACATTCCATCGAATGTGAATGGATGAGCTGAAGTTGAACATTTGTGGAATCATCCAATTAGAGGTCAATGATGTAAACCTATTGTTGAACATGAGGAGGCCTTCCATTGAGGCATGCAGGTCCCAAAGTACTAACTGGTTTCTAAGTCTAGTTCCTAGATAATGTGTTGAAGTCGATAGGAATAGACTCGTCGAAGGAGGGCCTTGATGTATCCCCCATCAACGACACGAAACAGACACAGAGATGTAATTGGTAGATCAAATGAACATGGACTGAAATGGGTATTGAGACAAGATATTTGTGATGGCTGACTCTCAAGGCAGATACTTCCCTTGAACACTGAGGCACAACAACAGAAACATGACATGGACCAAAACACTATGTTGCAATGGATACTGTGACTTTCGTCGGGTGACCCAAAGGAGTAAGAAAAACTCAGAGGATTGGTTCAGTGCATAGGTTCAATAGATTAATATTTGAGCAAAGACAAAGTGTCGTGTTCAAGGGCGACTCTAAGAGTTACTGATAATGTTCTACAAAACTGCTTGGCTTGCTTCTTTCAATTTTTCCCTCATCCAGATAGATGAGTATCTCTTTTTAATTTAACGATCTCGAGGAGGGTAACACATGCTCGATATAACTCACCTTCGGTAAGTTCCTCTTCCTTTGTTTAATGAACTGGAAGAAGTAAGGTTTCGATCCCGTATGGGTCTACCGATGTTTGTTTTAACGAGTCCAAAGATAGAAAACTCGAAGGTTTTTCATGATTATAGAGTCTAGAAAAACACTTAAAAGAGAACTCTCTCAGTTGATTTTTCGTAAAGTAGTCTGATGAGACCAAAAAAGAGATAAACTATCGCTCAACATAAGTTTTCTTCAAATACTTTACCGAGCGTGAAAATAACAAGGTCGCTCGGTAATCTTTTCATGTTTAGAGAATCTAAAAAGAACTTAAAGATGACTCCAATGTTGTCCTTTTTCGTAATGTTAGTCTTGCGAGGACAAAAAAGAGATAAATTATCACTCGAAAGATTCCCTTTCAAACATTTTCATGAGTGGGAAAGGAAGCAAGATCACTCGGCGATATTTTCATGTTTAGAGTGTCTGAAAAGAAATTAAAGGAAACTCCAGGGGGTTCCTTTTTCGTGTATCCATACAGGTCCGGAAAACATATAAAAGTTTACCCGGATGCATTCTCATGTATTTACGAGCACGAGAAAGAACAAATACTAAGCTCGGTACACCCCCAACTTGAAAATCTAGTGGCTTAACTCTAGAAAGATCATCAAAGGCTGGAGACATGCCCTTCAAGCTTCAATTCATTCACTGACTTTGAGGTTGTCACCAATTTCTCTAGTATATGAGAAAAAAGGAGAAGGGTGGATGAAAAGAAGGTTCAAGAGAGGTGACTATTTCATTTTTTAACGATCTTGACACAGGAAAATAACTATGCTCAGGGCCTCTATTTCATTTTTTAACGAGATTTCCACAAAGAAGAGAAACTGTGCTAGTGGCCTTTGCTTGATCATGGCTTCCAAGAGAATAACGCTTTGGAAGGATACCATGTGAAGGGACAAAACTCGGTCATGGCTTCTAGGAGATCTTCGTTGGATGGAAGATAATCACTGGAGAAGGAACACATGTTGAGGGCCATGATAGGGGTAAGGAGATCAGGCTCCAATAGCCCTACTGAAGAGATCACCATGTCAACTACCGGATCTAAATCATCATAAGTTGAAGTCATTGGAGACAACGCCACATAATTGACATGTGGTGGGGGAAATACTGTCTGCATATAAGAACCATTTAGGGAGGTAATCCCGTCAGGATCAATGAATGAAAGTTGCTTAACAGTCAAAATTCTTCCATTGTGAGGGAAAGATATCACATGGAAAAGAGTGGGCACAATAGATTTCATGGAAGAGACATAATCCCACCCAAGGAGTAAAGAGAAATCCAAGGGGTCTCGGACTACCATGACATCAATAAAGACAGTTTTCCCTCCCAAAGTTACGGGAAACTAAGGGAGGGTCCCTAAAGGTTGACTAGTTCTTCTGTTAAAAGCTAACAGATTTTGTGTAACCAGCACAAGCTGCGGACAACCCAAAGCATACCAAGCAACAGAAGACAAAATAAAAATGGATGCACCTTCATCTATCAGCATTTGAGGAATGTCCCGACCACAAACCTGTATTGTAATTTGGAAAGGAATGTGAGAGGGAAGACGAGGTCTATTTAGCACACCCCAATCAAAAAGGATGGCCTCATTACTTGGAGGGGGTTTCACGGGAGAAGGAGGAATTCCCCCCGGCATGATAGATTCTGTATCAATGAGAAAAACATGGGCAGTATCAGGTTTACTCTCTAGAGGGAGAGTAGGATCGATCGCACAGGCACTCTTCAAATGAAGAGTGGGATTGACTGATGATGGAATCAGATCAACCACTATGGCACTCTTCGGATGAAGGGTGGGACTAACCGAGGAAGGGACTGGATCAACCACTTTGGCACTCTTTGGATGAAGGGTGGGACTGACCGAGGAAGGGACTAGATCAGCCACTTTGGCACTCGTCAAAGGAGGAGTGGGATCGACCGATGATAGAACCAGATCGACCACATTGGTTTCATTCTCCAAGGGGAGAATGGGGTCTACGGGTGGAAACAGATCAACCTCTTTGGAGTCACTCTCTAAGGGGAGAGTGGGATCGACCAAGGATAAAAACTGATCGACCACTTGGGTTACACTCTTTTGATGAAGAGTGGGGTTGATCGATGATGGAATTGGATCGGCTACTTGGGTTTGTAGTTCAATCAAGGAGGAAACTATATTGACCACCTGATCAACCAGATTGACTGGGGATGGAACCGGATTTACCAGTTCATCAACTAACGATGAGTTGGGGGAAAGCTTACGATAACCTTTTGGAAGTTGAAGTTTTTCCAAAAGGGAAGAAGCCTCATTCATGTGAAGACAAAGGTGAGAGTAATGATCACCCTTGCATAACATGCAAGGAAACTTGATAGTTGTCTTATTCTTACGAACCTTAACATCACTAGTTGACGAGGTATCATTGGCATGTCTAGCAGAGGTCGATGATGTGGAGGACCACATTTCTAAGACCTTGATAAGACCGGGGAAATCCCTCAGAAAGTGGTCACCTTTACAAAGACTGCAAGGGAATTTGGGTTTTGGATTCTTCATTTTAATCTTGTTGACCTCATCAACACTCCCAGTACTATTAACGGTAACTAGTTTCTTAGAGCCAACATCTGATGTTGCTAGGGCCTTGGTCCTTTTCAGGCTTTTCTTCTTCTTCTCTTTTAGTTTCTTCTTCTTCTGATCAACCTGGCTACTTGCTTTAGAGATTTCACTAGGCGAAGAAGGAGAAATGGAAGGAGACTTGATGGATGAAGAAGGTGAAAAGTTGACATGAGGTTGATGTGTGGGTGGTGTAATGACATCTAAAGTGTTAGGTGTAGTTTAAACATTGGGAGGATTCGGGATCACCGGAGTGGGGAACAACCAAACTAGTAATCCGACGGTGAGTCTTGGAAGACTCAGTGTGGCAATATATGGAGGACCAAAGTTTACAGATGAAGGAAAGGTATAAGGTTCCCCAGGAGAAGGAGTTCCTCCATTGGTACTCTCAGGATTCGATGTCATTAACACTGACTCGACCTAAGGTCCACTAAGTAAAACAAACAACACACGCTATGAATCTGAGAAGCAATCAATCAAACAAACCTCCCTACGATGAAACCACTAGTTGGTGATGAAATCCAACGTCGCGAGATCAAAATAGGAAGGGGCAGGGATAGAGCAAGTGGATCAGTTATGATGGAAACCTGCTTAACAGACTTACGCCTTGGTGCAAGCTTCCACGCAGTAATTGTGGATTTAGCCTCCAAGGAGCCCGAGTGAGTTTGACCAATATTTGTTCCAGGTATAGTGAGACTTCCCTTCACCATCACCTTGTGTGGGACCCTAAAGATTATGGCTACTAAGGTCACAAATTCATAGCAAGCCCCTGGACGGGTACATTCGACAGTCCAGTTGGAATGTATGGGCAGGATAACAAGTTAGAAATCAACCCAAGAGGCTCCCACACATAATCATGGGTATACCTTCAAGAGACCCCTAATATACGATCCGACCACTACAAACAGTTGAACCACGGAGGGATAATCTCCATAATTTTCCTGAATGAAACCTTGTGCGTAACCCCTGTGTGAGAGGGGGATCCCAGAAAGCCTATACGACAATTGGATTTCACTCTCCCTACCGCAATATACTAAGTTTGTTTGATAGCTTTGGAAAGTTATCCTTTCAACCTATTCCAAAGCCCTACACCTTAAACTAATGTAGGTTTTCTAAAAATGGTGTGGAAACTATGGTGTTTTGACCGAATCAAAAGTTATGCAAAGGGATGAATATGCAATCTTTTCATTTCGATGAAAACTATGCTACGAGAAGGAGAAAACATTCATCATTTTAGATGCACAATGTCCCAAAAATGCCCAAAAACATGAAATTTCGCTACTTCAAATGCAAGCTAGTTTCACTACCTAAAATCAAGAATGAATATATGTTCTTTGTTTGATTATGATGTATACATAAATTAAACACAAAACCTTCAATGCTCCATTACTTTCAATCAGGAGAAAGAGTCCTATGCAGATGCAAAAGACACGAAGAAAAATACTATAAACAAATCACGCACTCAAGGTAGTGAGAACTGAAAGAAAAAAAAGAAGAAGCTTGGTCTAACAAGAAATCAATCAAGGATCCTAAAACCAACAAGCATCCAAGGAGTGCAATAAAATGCAGAGAAGAATCCAAAAAGAGACAGGGAGAAAGAGAAAATACCCAAATTGTCCCGACAAAACAAGTAGCTAGAAAAATAAATTTTCACATTTATGAGAAGAGTTTCAAGCTCCAATCAATACAAGAGGTAGTGATAAGCATCAAAAACCAATCCAAAGAACTTCACAAACCATTCACAAAGACTGGGTAAAGATTTCCACAAAACAGGTTGCAAAAAACTAATGAGAAAAAGGAAGAAAAACCCCAAGAAGGAGGTTGGCACTCCTACAAAAGGGTACACACTATGTCTAAGGCCTTTAGGGAGCACTGGCACTCTGATATCAAGGGAAGGGGGCACCAATCTTCCCAGAAGCTCAGAAAAAGAGCCAAAAAATTGTAAAACATTCACCCAAGATGCATAAAAATTGGTGAAAATGTAAGTGGAGATGGGAGAAGGCTAATGGATCATAAACCAACAAAAAAAGTGATATGAAAGGTGGTAAAAGGTCAGGTACAAACCAAGGAAACATAATAGTATTCCTTCCCCAACGGATTCACCAATTTCTATTGAAGGAAAATCTCCCTGCGGACAGGTAAATCTCCTCTTGAGAGCTAGACTCTTAACTCTTAAGACAAAAGATGCTTATCATGGACACTGACTTCCTTTTAGATCTAGATAAACTAATCTGTGAGGATGAAGGAGAAAATAAGTACCTTTTACCAGTGTTTTTCCCTGCACAGTCTGAGTTGAGCTCCAATCTTGAACTCCTCAATAAGTCCTGTAGACAAACAAAAGTACAAACAACTTACTACTCTACTGAGATTAGTTCGAAATAGATCTATCTATTAGAGACAAATTCATGTGAGATCAAACACAGAATTGAAATAAATAGGCCAAGCATATTATATTCATAATAACAACAATGAAGAAAACTTACAACCATAGATGTGAGTGCAGCAGCTTCATCAAGTTCTCCTTGTCCAAACCCTTGCTTAAACAGTCCACATGCAGAATGTTGATGCTCCAAATGACATACCACTCATGAGATCATAAGTTTGGTATAATTCTCAATCTCCCTTCCCCCTCCTCCATGGAAACCCCACATTATATAGGATTTGGAGGTTTAACCACCATGGAGAAGATCTCTCATTAGATCCACTAAGAAAGGGATCTCTAAGATATTTGGGGAGAAAATATCTCTTAAGGATTTTGGGGAGAAAATATCTCTTAAGGATTTTAAGGAGGAAATATTTCAACCATCCATGAGATCCTCCACCTTCCCTACAAAATAGGAAACCAAATGTGAGGTGGATCCTCACACTTAATTAATTTATTTTTCATGAATATTAATAATAATTCATGGGCACTTGATTCTCACACTTAATCCATTTCTTTTCCATGAATATTAATAATAATTCATGTGCACTTGGTATTTCTACCTTCATGTAATATATCCTTCCTCCACATTGACTATGGATTGTGACGTAGGTTATTCCAGGGTGTCAAGGTGTATGTGACACTTATACGACACTTTACGACACTTAGGGCGAGGTACCTAGGTCTACAAATTTCATGTGTAACACCACCCTCCTTCCATCACTTCTTCTCTAAAAGAAAAATCTAAGGTTCAAGCAATGGAGGATCACATCGAGCATCAAGAACAAGTTCTCCAAATCTTAAAGGACAACCTAACCATGGCACAAAATCGCATGAAACAAAAAGCAGATCAACATCGTAGTGAAAGAAGTTTTGAATTAGGGGATTGGGTGTTTTTAATATTACAACCATACAAACAGATGTCCCTCAAGCAAGCCAAGAAGGATAATAAATTATCACCAAAGTACTATGGCCCTTATAAGGTGTTGCAAAATATTGGTACTATGGCATACAAATTGGAGTTGCCTGCATCTTCAAGAGTACACCCAGTTTTCCATGTTTCATTCTTAAAGAATGTTATAGGTGACAAGATCTCAGTTCAAACTGTATTGCCAGAACTTGACAAGGAAGGAAAAATCATATTGGAGCCTGAAGCCATCACTAACACAAGAATTTTCCAGTTGAGGAATAGATCCATTTCGGAGTATCTCATTAAATGGAGGAAAATACCAATTGAAGATTCCACTTGGGAAGATGAGTCTTTTATACAAAAGAATCCAGAGTTACTCAGGCGTTGCAGACAACACTTGTCTCAAGGGGAGGGGCATGTTAATCCATAATATTGGATCACTACCCCTTAACTGGGGCATATTACATTAGTAGTGTTATTTTATTTATGTTGGCTTTATTCCATTAGTTGTAATTATACCTCCTAGTCTCCTATATATACCAAGGAGACATTTTCATTTTGAATCATCTTGTACTTGAACATTTCTGTGGGGTAAAAGGAGGTTTCCCCCTCGAACAGTCTTATTATCTAAAATTATATCTTTTTCAAGGTGTTGAGTACTTATTCTGAGGTTTTTCTATGCTATATTGATATTTGGTTATTAACATAAATATATTGAACATTATGATTTTTCTGGTTTCATTTTTCTTTAATCTTCCCCAAAAGTGTTGGGCATTCCTCTGTATCATGGTCTTTTGCACCAAAGTACATACATGTCGCAGGTGGAAGTGTACATTCCCTTGCATAATTTCATGGTTATTGGCAGTTGTGGCACACTACTGGACCTCTGCCTCTTCCAAATCCTCCTCTACTCTGTCCTCCACCTCTGTATCTACCTCGATCTATTTTTGGTGCGTTGTACCGTGGTACTTGATTATACTGCGTGGGGTTATACTGTGGTTGTGCATTGTTATATTGAGGCTGCACACTGTTGTATTGTTGTTGTGCATTATTACATGGAGGTGCTATCTAGTTGAACTATGGTGCAATTTTTCATGTCATCATCTCTGCTTGCACCCTATAAGTATATGAAGTTCTTTCCCTCATCAGGTCCATTTTCCTAATATATTTTTCATCATGACCCACTGATTTGCAAAATATGTAGTATGAATTCTTGGGTACTTTCTGACACTTCTGCATCATTGGACAATGATATGGATCATGCCCATGTGTTTTACAGATCTTGCACCATGGTAATCTTATTGTAAATGGGTTTGGTAGCTCTGTTTCCATATACTGCACAAAATTCGGGCACTTATTCTTGTGGTGTCCTTCTATCCTGCATGTAGTACACCAAACAACTTCTCTATTCTCTTTACACTTATTCTGGTTCAATTGAAATGTGAGGTTATTTAGATCCTCCTTTAGCTCTTATATTGCTAGGTCTGTCTTCTGATATTGGTCCTCTTCCAGTTGTAAGGATTCCTACAGAGCCTCTACTTGAGTTTGAAACTCTTATTTCCTCAAATGGTATTTTATATGTGGTAGCAGTGAATTCACAAAGAGATGTCTATGATTCATGCCAGTCATGAAATATTTCAAATTACCTTTCAACCATTTGAACCTATGATGAATCTCCCAAACAGACTCACCTAGTTTCTTTCTAATTTCAATCATCTCATTCATGTAATAATCTTATGAATTGGGATTCTGAAATTCATTTATCAACAACTTCTTCACATATGCAATAGTCTGTGTTGTGCTTGGTGCAATATTTACAACTAGACTCATGTACCAATCCAACACATGATCTATTAGCATGATAGATAACTACGCAAGTTTTGTATCCTCATATGTGATCTGATTTTCTTCCTAGATATTCTCACAGATGAAAAAATTCTTTTCAGGATCCTCTAATGTCTCTCCCTTGAATTATGGTAACCTGATGGTGTGATCATGTCTTTCCATATTGAACTGTGATGAACTACTACCTCCATGCGATGTAGATATTTGACTACTACTTCCTTAACTGTCTCCTCCAGTTGTTTCTCCTTGTTTATATGTACTTCATGTTGTCTTTCTTTCACTAAAATTCTGTTGTCTAAATGATGGTGTTCTTTCTGGTGTAGTAGTCACACATGGGGTTATGGGTTCCACATTGACAATGATATAGATAAGAGTGTTTCCTTATGATATTTACCTTGGACCTCTTGTCTCCCTTTTGTATGTCGCACACATGATTTCCTCAATCTTCTCCACAGCCCAGAGATCCTCTACCTCTTCTTCATCACTTGTCAAGCCCTCTCTTTCTTCTATGGATCTCTTCTTATTATTCATCTTATATTGGTAGGGTAGTCCACTGTGTGTTTTTCAATTTGTTTCCATGGTCTTATTGATCTTATCTTCCTCCATCATGATTGGTTCCAAGGCCTCCTCCTTCTTCCCCTTATCCATCTCTTCCTCCATTTCTCTAGCTCTTGACAGTTCTTCCCTCGTTCCCCCATGCACATAGGGAAGTTTAGTTGTCTGCTTCCATATTCATCACACCTTTTTTATATAGTAAGATCTTGATTGAAGTATAGAGCAATCTGATATACCTACCTCTAGGTACTTTTATGAAATCTTTATTTGATGCATTGTAAGACCTCACAGTATATACTACAAATTCCATGATAAACCCTGCAACAATACTATCTAACCAGAAATTTATTGCACACATGAATTTGTTGTTAACTTGTTGTAATTGCACGATCTACACATGATTCCACTTGAACTTTCTAATTCGATTTGTAGGGTTTTTGTATTTCAACCTCAATAGCCACTCCTGCAAAACATGCGGGAAATCACTGAAAAATACCTCATGCAGGTCACTAAACACGTACTTGTCCACATATTTGTGCGGTGTTAACTTAAGGTTTATGTTATCCTTATATGAAAACTAAAGCTCCTTTGTTTTCAACCAACTTTCAATATTTTCCTTCATTGGATTCCATGGTTTGAACATTCCTTTTTATACCTTCATTATCCTCATGATTATTTCACAAATCCCACTCACTCAATCCCATGCAGTTCCAATCAGCAGCAGAACCATTTGTTGTTTATTAATCTCTCTTCCTACTCTTTGGATGACCCAGGTTCAGATCTGAACAGGTTTCCAACAAAGCCCTCTAAAACTATCGGCCCTCCTGGTAAACCAGGAGGCAACGCAACACACAAAATGTATTGCGTAGTCTCACCCAAGATAGTACTATGGGTGACTGCAATGCTCAAATGCTTACAGTCTAGGAAAGAGTGGGGATATGGGATTGCAAATCATCTTCTTAGGCCTCGATCTGGTCATTCTTCCTATTATTCTTAGTATTCATTTATCTGTTAAGTATATGCATGAATTATAATAGATCTAACATATAAAAAATAAAATTGACTTATCCATTCATCCATTCATCATCTAACTAATTACAGAAGGTAAACATGTAATCAATAACAACACATAACACAAGTGTTACCATGGTTCACCCCCTCCTGGGCTACGTCCACAAAGATTTGGCTTCTTATGCTCTTTTATTTATTTTTTTGTAATAGATAGCACCGAGTGCACTACAATATCAATCATGCAGTTACAAAACTAGTTCCACAATCCTCTATAAGGCTGACTAGATTGCACCAGGCTCCTTAGTCTGCAATCTAACCCTCAAGATCTAGCTACTTGACCCTCCTACATCTCAACAACTTAAAAAAATGGTACCAGATCTTACAGTAGTTCTCTTAGCCAAAAAAAATTGTATTCTCTAACATTCTAGAACCCCAACCTAGACCTCCTAGGTACTTACTTTTACCTATTTTTGGCTTATTAGCCATTACCATCTCTTACAAAAACCCTAACCCTATTGTGGTTAGGTTTTCCTGCATTCACACCTTGCATGCTTTCCTTCTTTGCATGTGACTTTCCCTCCCACATGTTGCTTTTCCTTCAAGCTTTATTTTTCTAATTTAATCTTTAATTTCCAAAATTGGGTTCTTCCTCAAAATTGACTTGTTCCCAGCACATGTCAATATAGTTCTAGAATTAAGATGGATCTACTCTAGTTGTAGTAGCATGAAATTTCTTAGAAAATCTTGTTGGAGTTACTCCACACACACCTATGATTTCTTTTTCCTAAGCTTTTTCCTATGCTTATAATTCATTATTCAATATTCTATATTTTAGGAAGAATATTACTCTAGGGAGAATATTCTCTTCAGTTTTCACTTTAGGTTGATACACTGAGTGGAGTCTAGATGCTACATTGGGATTATCACCATGCAACATTGGGATCATCACCAGATAATGCACATTTTTCTTGGGATCATCACTAGAGCAGTGCATTATCCATGGTTCCCTGATCTCCTCCTCACTTCACTCTATTTTATTCAGTTAACTGAAGAATGATAGAATAGTTAACTCAGCTAGGTGGCAGTTCACTCCTATAACTTCCCGAGAGACTAGAATAGGTGGCAATTTACTCCCATAATTGTTGGTGCGTGTCCAAATCACTCTAGACCACCACTCTTATGCATTGGCTTCTCCTCCAGCGCGCATTGGTTGATTTATACAGAGTATATCATGTGTAAATTATCATTCATTCATTTGGTTAATGAGAATTCTTCCATTCTCTCTCTCCTGCTTCTTTTTTCTTCTATTTTCTCTGTAGTTGTGTATGTCAATTCCCATATAGATATTTTATATGTAGTTTCAACACATTCACGTGGTATCATAGTTGATGAACTGCTAGGGAAAAGACACACCAAATTATTTTTGCAGGTACCAAAGATTGAAGACAGTGGAAAAATGGAATTTTCAAAAGAATTCATTCTTACACCATACAATTTCTTTGCATGGAAGGAGAAGATGATAACACATATTTGCATAAGAGGATTGTATAGGTTAACCATGAACACAGAGACAAAACCAACATCATCCATATAAAAATCCAAGTATCTAAATTGAATGGATGAAGCGTTCAAAATAATATATAGTCTCATTTCTCCTGAAATTCTCTTTCACATATCCTCCTGTAAAACCCTCAATGAATCATGGAATACCATGGAAGGGATTTTTATAAAATAGGATGAGATTAGGGGACACATTCTTGAGGTGGAATTTCTCACATTGGATCGAAAAAGTTTTGACAATATCCAAGATTTATTTACCGAATATAAGGATTTGTTGTCGCAACTCAAGGATTGCAGGGTTGATAAATCTAAGGAGGAGAAACAAATGCTTCTCACCATTCCCTCAAAAATTGGTCCATAATACTCAATTTTTGTACCCACTTTTCATTCATTTATATTCGCCTCTGGATCTACCTAGATAATTTACTTTCTTGAGGCCTCTATTGAGTCTCTGACACAAGAGCAGAGAAAACTCATCAATATGGGAAAAAGAAAAGGCCCAAAGGTGCATGCACTTATTGTGAAAGATGGAAGTGGTCATCAATATCATTAATATAAAGAAAAAGACAAAAGGAAAGAAAATTCCCATCTAAAGAAGGAAGGGTACTCAAAACCCTTCCATGATGCCTCCAGATCCAAAGGAGCAAAGAGAAGAAAAGGGGAGAAATGGACTTACTTCCATAAACGATTCCATCTAGAATCTGCATGTATGCAAAAACATATAGATATAATGAACCAAATAATTCATCAAAACAACCTTGGAGATTACATCCTCGAGGATTCCAATAAAAATAATTTAGAAGATCAGAATCCCAAGAAAGGAAATTCTATCCATGCCTTGATTTCCATCAACTCCTCTCTTGATGCTTGGATCGTAGATTTAGGAGCATCACACCACATGGATGCCACAAAAGAAATGTATTCTTCATTGGATGCATGCAAAGGTCCTCCTATTCTTATGGGGAACAAATCTCCAGTCAAGGTCACCGACAAAGGAAGGATTGCAATAAAAAACGGAAGCTTCAAGAATGTGCTACATCTTCCCAAACTTTTTGTCAATATTTTCTCTGTGTATCAGATGAAAAACTATGGCACCAGAAACAGAATCATATTCACACCCGATGTGGTGGATATATATGACATGGAAACCAATTCCAGGGTTTCTACCAGTGAGGTAAATCATCAATATAGACTCTACACATTTTATGAATTTATTGAACCTGATTCTGCATTACTACTTACCCATCCTAATGAAAACAATAGGATATGGAACGAAAGGTTCGGGCATTTAAATTTTAGATATATGCAACATATTATAAATCATGGACTGGTTGATGGTCTACCCGACATCCACTTCTCCAAAATAATTTGTGAGGGATGTGTTCTTGGAAAACACCCTCAAGAGAAATTCAACAAAGGAAAGACACAAAAGGCTTCCTCTCCTTTAGATCTGATCCATAGTGACCACATGGGCCCTTTTCTGCATCAACAATCAACAAATAAAGGTACATGCTCATTTTTGTTGATGATTTATCATGCTTCACATGGATTTACTTTCTCAGAAAAAAATCAAAAGTCTTTCAACACCTCAAATATTTCAAAGCCCTTGTTGAGACACAATCAAGAAAGAAAATCAAAGTCCTATGAACTGATAATGGGAGACAGTATGTCAACCATGAGATACATAATATTTTTCATGAGTCAGGGATTCAGTTACAACACATGGTTCCCTATACTATGCAGCAAAACATAGTTGATGAGTGGAAAATTATATCTCTGAAAGAGATGGCATCTTGCATGCTACATGCAAATTCACTTCCACATAGATTATGGGTTGAAGGACTTAATTGTGAAACCTACATCCAAAACATATCTCCCCATAGATATTTCAAGGAAAATACCCCTACGAGGCTTGGAGTAGCCTCAAACCGGAAGTGACCCACTTTCGTATTTTCAGTTCACGTGCATGGGCTCAGATTCCCTTTGAAAAGAGGAAGGCACTTGATCCACAAAGAAAATAGTGTATATTTTTTGGATACCTCGAAGGTGTGAAGGGATACAGACTTATTGATATTTCCTTGGACCAAATCATCATTGAGAGAAGTGTGCAATTCAAGGAAAGTGTTTCGCATGTACCTCATCAACTGCATGCAGACACCTTTTTTAGATGATGAGCATGCACATGATGAGAATGCACATGCCGACTCTTATTCACATGCCGACTCTTATTTAGAGATGATGAGCAGGCACATGTCGACTCTTATTCAGAGATGATGAGCATGCACATGCCGACTCTTATTCAGATGAGATTTATGATTCATAGGATTTAGATGATCTAGATACAGAGTCAGTATAGTTAGATGCATATTCAGTGGATCCAGATGTAGATGTAGATCTAGAGAAGAGTCCCAGACTACTCTTCAATATGAAGGGGATCTTTCTAGTGATACAAATGATATTAGGAGGACTCGATCTGATTTTGAGGAGCCTCCTCTTGCACTCACTGCCACTGAACCATTTCCACCCATGCATATTTTCTTGTTTTAGTCTTTAGATCCACATTATTATGGTGAGGCTATTGTAAATCCCTTTTGGAAATCCTCTATGCAGGAGGAGTACAAATCCCTCCTCGAGAATCAGACTTGGGATATGATTCCGCTTCCTTCAGGAAGGAAACTTGTCAAGTGCAGATGGGTCTACAGGACCAAGAGAGAAATGGATGGACATATTAGAAGATACAAAGCCATGCTATTTGTCAAATTCTTTCAGCAGGTGCATGACATTGACTATGATGAGACCTTCACTCTAGTAGAGAATATGTATTCCATACATTTGGAACTTTCCATTGCGGCAACCAAGGGATGGGAATTCCATTAGATGGACTTGAAAAATGAATTTATTCACGACGATCTCTCTAAGGAGATCTATATGGAGTAGCCCCAGGGATTTGTGCATAATTCATCTTTGGTATGTTGACTGAAGAAATATCTTTATGGCCTCAAGCAGGCTCAGAGGGCATGGTCTTCCAAGATGGACTCCTACCTACTATAACAAAACTTTGTGCACTATAAATCAGACCGAATGTTTACATGCTCAGGATGATTGATTCACTTCTACTCTTAGTTCTGTATGTTGATGATTTTATAATCATCGGTTACTCAACTTCAATGATTGCTACAGTCAAGATGATTATGAATGAAAGGTTCTTTATGATGGACATGGGTCTGCTACACTTCTTCCTTGGACTCGAGATCAGTCAGGATACATTAGGAATCAAACTTTCTCGGACCAAGTATGCACGCGATATCCTTGATATATTTCACATGATAGATTGAAAGTCTTCCCCGACTCCTTTTGTATTAGGAGTATGACTTGAGGATGGTAGGGACACTCCACTGGTTGATAACACACTGTACAAACAACTAGTCAAGATCTTGTTGTATCTCACACACTCTAGACCATACCTCGCCTATGCAGTTGGAGCAGTCTCTAGGTTCATGTAGGAGCCACATGAGATATATTGGAAGGCTTCAAAGTGTATTATTTGATATGTTCAGGGAACCATCACCTTTGGGATTCATTATAAAACAAACTCTACATTCAACCCCATTGGGTTCACTGATTATGACTGGGGTGGAGATAACATTGATCACAAGTCCACATCTGGTTACTCACTCATTCTTAGTTTCGGTCCTATCTATTTCTCGAGCAAGAAGAAAGTTTCTATTGATCTATCTTTAGCCTAGGAATAGTACAGAGGGGTAGTTAACATAACCATTTAGTCTATGTGGCTACAACATTTTCTCACTGAGTTTGGCATTCAATTTCATCGGTCGATTGTCATCTGGTGTGACAACCAGAGCACTCTGAAGTTCTGCAGAGAGCCAATTCAGAGACAACGAATGAAGCACATTGAGATCCACATGCACTACATCCAGGACTTAGTACATGGGGGGATCATTGACCTGGAATTTTTTCCTTCAACAAAACAGACTGTAGACATCTTCAGCAAGACCTTCACTGAGCACAAGTTCCATTCTTTGTGAAGTCGTCTTGGACTGAAGGACATGGTTTCCTAGCAACTGTCATTTCGTATTTTTAAATACATTGTACTTTGATGGGGGGGGTTCACATGAGATTTTCCCTCTTTCCTCACTTTATTTCAATGTATCTTTTGTATTTGGGTACCTAACATGGCCTTGTTGTCGGGACCCATACTTTATTTTCACCATAGTGATGTTCATGGGGGGTGTTGGAGTTACTTCACACACACCTAGGATTTATTTTTCCTATGTTTATTAGTCATTGTTCAGTATCCTATATTTTAGGAAGAATATTCCTCTAGCGAGAATATTCTTTTCAATTTTCACTTCAGTTTGATCAGTTGAGTGGATTCTAGATTCTACATTGGGATTATCACCATGCATCATTGGTATCATCACCAGCTAATGTGCATTGTCCTTGGGATCATCACCAGCTAATGTGCATTGTCCTTGGGATCATCACCATACTAGCACATTACCCATGATTCCCTGATCTCCTCCTCACTTCACTCTATTTTAGTTAGTTAATTGAAGACTGATAGACTAGTTAACTCAACTAGGTGGCAATTCACTCCCATAACTTCCCGAGAGAATAGACTAGGTTGTAGTTTAGTCTCGTAACTACTGGTGTGTGTCCAGATCACTCTAGACCACCACTATGTTGCATTTGTTCTCCTCTAGTGCACATTGGTTGAGTTATACATAGTATATCATGTGTAAATTATCATTCATTCATTTGGTTAATGATAATTCTTCCATTGTTTCTCTCCTACTTCTCTTTTCTTCTATCTTCTCTACAATTTTGTATGTCAATTCCCAAGTAGATATTTTGTGTGCAAGTTCAACACATTTACAAATCAAAAATGAGTTTGATAATATCTCTCATTATAGAATTCTTCTATAATATGTGTTATGTGTTTATATATTTCATTCAATATATTCATAATTTATTTTAATTTTTAATATTAGTGGTCATTTTACTTTTGTATCATATTCCTATTATAATCACATTTATTTTATTGTATCTTTATTATTTTGGGTTTTTTTACATTATGTTTCTCATATTTCTATTTGTGTTTTATTCTATGTTGTTTGATATCAATATGTAATGTAATCCAACCCCTCCTTTAGAATACTAAGATTGATACCTTCATTGAATAGTTTCTTAAATAGATGAAACTTGTTTGTTTGGAAGTGTACTAGCAGTAAATTCAACTAAAAATTAATTCATCAAATTATTTTTCAATGTGGAGTTGAAATCAATGTGCCAAATCATTTTCTAGTGCATTGTTATTGATATATTGGTATTTGCACCAAAAGATTATTTCTTCGGGCCAAAATGAGAGAGATGTGTAATTCCTTATGTGCTCAACATGAATTTGACACATAACATTTAAAAGGAATATTAATAGAAAAAACTATTTAAATTTGGGTCATAAATAAAATATTTCAATGTAATATATATATATATATATATATATATATATATATATATATATATATATATATATATACATTTCTTATTACATCAAGAGGGACTTTTTACAACCTATATGAAGGAGATCAATGTGGGCCATAAATAAAATATTTCAATGTAATATTTCACTATGAACTTTATGATGATGATGATGACGATTAACATACATTGAGATAAAAATTGGTCTATCATACCTTCAGAAAGGTAAGACATTACTTAGAGTTCTTTAAAATATTATTTAGGTGTTAAAAATAAATTGAGAGAAGTGTTCCAAGATCACAATAGTTTTAATGATTAAGAGGTTAGGAATGTCACTATCATGACATATATGTTGAAATTGTGATCTAATTTAGGTATACACAGGTCACACTAGGAGAAAGTGTTTATCATCTTCAATCCTCTTGGTGTGAAAAATATGATAGATTCTTGTGTCCAATGGTGTTTTGGGAATTGTCCAACACCTAGTTTCACTATGTAGCTCATGGGAGTTGGTTCTTATCTTAGCAATGTTGATTTTACTCTTTTCACTAGTTAGAATTGAGAGATATGTTTGATATTTTAGATTAGGTTTGACCACCACCTTCCAATTTCTTATCTTCATTTTATCTTCTAATTGTTTATCACACTATATATTCTATTTAAATTTAGATGTAATAATATTTTTAATATTATTGGTATTTTGTAGAATGACATCTTCTTTTATTCCCCAATGATTTAGCCAAGAATTTGTATCTTGATGCCATCCCCACTTGATTCATTGGTGGTTTTGGATGTATTTTGAAGAAATTTCGGGGATCCTCTTGTCATCCATTTTGTTTATCTTGTTCTTGTACACTAAGTACCTAATCATGGACATGCATTCAATAAGGGAAAGGCTCACTTAAATGAGGATAGGATAGGGTGTATTTCCTTTAATCATGTGATATAAGTTATTAGATTCTTTTGGATTAAATATACCTTTCTCCAATATTCTCTAGACATACTACATTCCCAAAATCCACATATGTATAAGATAACTAAAGTGACGACAATATCAAAGTGTATTGTTTTCTTATTCCATAGACAAAGGTATGCTAATATACACTTGTTTTCAAGTCCACAATAAGCTTCCCACCCTCCATTTATCCTTTTCACAAACCTATAGTTCCAATTGATCTTATGATGAATATTGATTCCAAGATATTTGTATGAAGGAACTTCCTCCAAGCTATTTTTTTCATATACAAAAATGTCAAAGGTGATCTTTTGGGATTTAGATATCATAACCTTCATTTTGTTAGTGTAACATCCATCTCTGGTGCACTGAGAGAAATTATTATTTGAGGACACTTGCTCGCAAGTGATCCAGATTATTATGCTATTAAAACTTCTGATTTTGATTATGAGACGTTTTGGGTTGATGACATGTTGTTTTACTACATTGGCATAGACAAGTGCTATTGACTTGGTTTTACTGAGTGTGCAGGATTATGGACCTCAAGGATGCAGAGGCATCGATGGAACCCCTTGGACTCCGGATCGAGTTAGGGAGTGTACCATTGGGGTTCGATTGTTTTACAGTGATATTAGTGCATCTGATTAGATGATATGATATGGATATGTTCTGACATGATTTGTTGATGATGTAGGCTAACGATAACTTGTCGACCAAACTCACATGTGGAGTAAAGGGGTCACGCATGACTACTAGAGATGTTGAGGGAGAGGTGTGGACAACAGCCCTGCCACAACCTACTAGCACTCCTATCGTGGCTCAAACTGTAGGTTAACATTTACCTAGTTTGAGAGGACCCACGATGTTGTGAGTGCAGACTGTGATAGTTTCTCACGATGATTCTAAGGGGCATGCAATAAGGCGGGGGCCTTATTCCTTAGAGGCCCTCAGTCTTCCACTAGTTCACCTAGCGGAGTATTGACTCCAGGGTTTTTTTATGTCTACCAAGTCAGTCTAGAGGTGATTGGAACCCTTGGAGAACGTGGTGCATCTAGAAGGGCACGTCGTGCGAGAAAAATGGAGAGAGGCGAGTGGCACCCTTGGAGCACATAGTGCGTCCTGAAGGGCACATCGTGCAAGGGAAACAGATTAAGGTGAGTGGCACCCTTGAAGCACCTAGTGCATTCTGAAGGGCACGT
Source organism: Picea engelmannii (assembly GCA_009831015.1). Lineage (NCBI taxonomy): Eukaryota > Viridiplantae > Streptophyta > Pinopsida > Pinales > Pinaceae > Picea > Picea engelmannii. Next base: position 806,957 of record ML786156.1, on the reverse strand, counting down.
CGCGTTGTTGATGATAGAGGAATGAACCTATATGGCCTTAGGATGAATAACGTGTTAAGAAAATTTTAAAACAAATTCCCTAATTAAATGTCGCCTTGTACCAAAAATTAAGGTCTAAGTCTAAACTATGCTAGTGGTAAAATTTTATCTATCTATAAAAATAAAAATTAATAATAAAAATAAAAACAACACAAATAATAATTATTCTCTTCATTAAATCTTGTAACACGAAGGGAGTAAGAAATTAAATTGATTCAGAACAAAAAACAAATTGTTGGATTAAAATTTAAAAAGGGAATTAATTGTTTTATTATTTTATGATAATTTAAAATATATTAATTTAATGAGAAAAGGGAAAAACGGGGTTAATTTCCACACCTGCCTTTTTGAGTTATAAATAAAAAGGGGAAAGAGGGAAAAATCTAAAATATTAGAAAACTAGGAAAGGAGGGAAACAGGAAAAGAAAAAAAAGGAAACAAAGGGAAAAAGCGGAAAGTGAAACTTAGTAAAGTATCTACCATTTAAGAGCTTTCTAATTTAAACTGAACTAGCAAATTAATAATGGGGAAAATCATTAAAACCTGTAAGAGAATTTGGGGACACCTAGGAGCGATTCTAGGAGTAAGTCTAGGTGGGTGAGGGAAATAAAGATAATTAATTAATTAAAGAAATTAATTTATGGAGGAATGAAGGGGATGGGTGACACTTGTACGGGGAGGAATTTTTAGGATTTAAATTTTAAACAACTTAACTAAATGAGATTTTTTGAAAGTAAGGAACCACAAAACTCTATATAATGAAGGTAGGAGATGGAGGTTGGATCTCTTTTGTTTGTGTAACGTTACGCTGCATAAATATCTACTTGACTGATTTAACTTGTGGGAGTTGGGATACCCAGCTCGGTGAGCAGTGGTAGCTCAGCCTTGCGAGGTGAGCTGGGAGCTAGTCGATATCTTTAGATAGTTAGTGTGTGGCCCCTTTGCGGCTCGGGGGGCTAAGGGGGAAGAAGAGTACCCCTAGCATTGGTTGGGAGGTACTGGTGAAGTCTCGACGGTCAGCGAGCGGGAGTTGCATGGAGCACATGGGACGACATTTAGAGCGGGCAGTCAGGCAACGGTGCACTCTCTTAATTTTTGTATGGTAGAATGTATTAGGACTTATGCTTGGATCTACTTATTTAATGGAGAAGTAAACGGATGTTTTTTTTTTAATTGATGACTGAAACTTTCCTTAGCCTAGCTCGATGGTTGTTGACTCCTATGGCCTTCGTTTTCCTGCATGTCTTGACCACCATGCTGTGTTGATTGTGACATTCGTAATTGTTTAGCCTTCATCCCTAGCTCACCAGTCCTCATATGATCAGTTGGCCAGGAGCCTGATCTACGATTGTCACCTTAGCGTTAAAAAACCTATGGATCTCAACGCCCTGCTTTTCTATGTGAGGATGATGAGCAAAGGATGAACCGGTTAGCCGACTACCCTTGATGTTTGTCCCTGGCTGAGTTTTTATTCCACCATCTGGCAACGACCTCTGCGTGTGGATTATTTGGTGTTCTGGTTGGTTTTCTCTAGGCCTTGACTGATATAACCCATGCAATCATTCTAGGACCCTTCCCATTGGATCCTTGTGTTCCTCTTATTGATGTCTGCGTTGTTTTGGTATTCTGGCAGTGGAAAAACGTTTTTTTTATTTTTTATTCCTGTCTGCATTGTATTAGTATTATGGCAATGGAAAAATGATTTGATTCTCTGTCTACATTTTATATTTGGTATCCTAGAATGGAAAAACGTTTTTGTGTTTTTCTTGTCTGCGTTATTATACAGTAATTGCTTATTATTAATGACAGGAAAAACGTAATTCCCTTATGGTGTGTTGTCACAAAGATTTGTTTATTATACAATGAAAGAAAAGAAAAACAAAATCCCCTTCTGGTGTGATGGCATAACGGATTTCTTGTTATTTAATGACAGGAAAAATGAAATCCCCTTCTGGCATGATGGCACAATGAATTCCTTGTTATTTAATGACAGGAAAAATGAAATCCCCTTCTGGTGTGATGGTACAATGTTTTGTTTATCATTTCATGACAAAAAATACGTAATTTCCTTCGGGTGCGCTTTGCACCACGTTTTTGCCATCTAAAATTGTGACTGTGTTGCTGTAGAATTCACCCAAGTTTTCAGTCATTTAAATCACAACTTTACTTGCCGAATTGACCACATTTTTTATAATCATAAGTTGACTGTGTTGTTGCAATTACCCATGATTTTTCCTTTAGAATGTTGTTGGATATTGCTGTTAAATTAACCACATTTTTTCTTTTAAAGTTTGACATAGACTGTTGTTTAAATGCTCACGATTTTGCCATCGAGAACGTGACTGTGATTGTTGTTTAAATGCCCATGATTTTTTCCTTTAAAATGTGAAGCGATTGTTGTTAAATTACCCATATTTTTTCCTTTAAAGATTGACATAGATTGTTGCTTAAATTCCCACAAAGTCGCCTTCAAAAATGATGATTGTTTTGCTGTGAATGACCACGGTTGGAATTTAAAAACGGACTGTGTAGACCAACGTTTTCAGCATACCTGGTAATAATGGAGTGACTTGCTCACTATGGGCTGACTAATTCCATTTAGCATACCCCAAAATAATGGAACGATATGTTTACTACATCTCCTATTCTATTCAATCTGTTATTTATAAAATTGATTTACTATGCTACCCAGAGCACACCCTCTTCCTTACCTGCTATACAATACTTCATTTATACACATAGTCAATATGTGCAACGATTAATTCCATGCATAAAATAATAGGAAATAGGACTATTATTGTCATAACTTGTCGTTGGCACACACTTATATGTATGTAATATGTACACAACATAGACGCACACAAAAACACAATTAGTCACAAATAGTTGTTATAATATAATATTCAATGTATATTTGATAGTATTAGAAGATACAAATATGCATACTTCTTTTCCTATGCATGCATACATTTTCCTATGCATGCATACATAGTATTATTGAATGAATTTTTCATTTGCTCTTATCCGTGTTTTAAAAATCATCTGGGTTGTATGAATTTATGCTTCTTAATATTATTTCAGTGGTTAATATGTTGCTTCATTTTGGGTTCATTTAATTAAGTTGACTTTAGATGGTTCCTTAGTTGGGGCCTTGATTTTAAACCTTTAATTGGACCTTTATTTAAGACTTGAAGCTAGCCTTCTCCTTAGTAAGGATTCTTCTTCCTTTAATTTAACTAGTGTTTCAGTCATCCCTGAGTCACTTGATTTATGTTTAAATTAAGCATTTTGATTCTGGAGCGCCAAGAAATAAATAGATTCAAGAAGGATAAAGTCACCATTTTACTCTTACACCCTTGAATAAAGTTGAATTTGAATGCTTTAATTAATTGATTCTCTCGAGCCATTGATTTAGTAGAGATATGTAATCATTGAGTTGTTAGACTTCTTGTACACATTAAACTATAATGTGATAAATGATGGTAGTAGACTTTAAACATCATGCACAAATGAATATGACGTGATGAATGATAGAGTCTCGATGATTATATTTCCTCACGCATGGATTGATTGGATGTTTTCTTGTGTTTGGGATTTGCGCCTTGGATTATGAGCTGGAAAAGTAATAAGATTATTGGTGCTCGAATATTGATGATGTATGATTAGTTATGTGATTGGATCCTCTTGCGCGATGAAAATAAAGGTTGACATTTACTCGAGCGCGATAGGTTATATGGATGCATGTTTATTTGTTAGTCGTGAATCATTAAACCAATGCTAACACAATGGTTATGTAGTCGTTTTTCACTCGCACACAGTGTTTTCAATGTAAGAATCATTGTTTAGACTACTGGTGCTCTTGGATTTATGTAATAAATGACATCCTTAGACTTTAGTATTCTAGCACATAATGGAATTTTTATGAGGGAAGACCATATTTTATGAATAGGCCTTGCGCCTCGAGAATAACTCATAAATACCTGGTGCCTTGGTTTAATTTGAATTGTTTTGTGTCATGTAAATGTTGACTCATGTACCTTGATTTATTACGACATTGCATCAATTTTTGTTCGTCATTCGTGATGATGATGGGTCATCTTTTGTCATGATTGGTGTTATGTGTTTAAGTTGTTTCATTTATACATTTCACTGTGGGTCAATGATGTCGTGATTAATTGGGATGTATACTTCCTAACGCAGCCCAATAAAAAAAAAAAAATTACTTGTTGTATGTCTCTTCGTCATCATAACAGTAGGGATGTCACATGTGGTATTAGAGCGGGTTCAACCCGCAACTTGGGATCGCTACAGTTTTCGTTGATATGATTTGATTATAATGTTGCTAATTGAGTTGACTTGTATTCATGCATGTAATCATGGTTAGAGGACACCACGGAGGTGAACGACGGGGTGCTAAGGGAGGAGGTGTGATGCCTCCAGTAGCATCCACACCTGAGGGATCTCACCCCCAGGGAGATGCAAAGGTTGTCAGATAGGAGAAGATAGCAGTTGGTGATGTGTTTAGAATGATGAGATATTTTCAACGCATGTCTGAGACACTGATCGGTCATTTGAACAGAGATGAGGCTAGGGTGTCGACACCCACTAAGGTTTCACCGCACGCTCTGTTCGGTACTGGTAGCATTCACCGTGAACTCGTGAAGGTCAAATTTCCTGAGTTCTTTGGTGCCCCGGACGACGCAGCTGCTGAGGCATGGTTGGAGAATATGGCGATGTGCTTTGTACTTCACGATTATACCTCCAACATGAAGGTCCGCATGGCAGTCTTCCAACTAAAAGGAAGCGCTCTTCTATGGTGGAGGACCCTCCTACCGCAGCTGAAAATGGTCCTCAAAGACGTTTCATGGGAACTGTTCGAGGAATGGTTCCGAGAGAGGTACCTATCATAGGAATTCATTGAGCATCATCTCAATGAGTTCAACACCTTACGACAGGGAGGTCGTACGATGATCGAGTACGAGGTCCACTTTATGGAGCTGCTCCGGTATGATCTGCACCTTAACACTGAGAAACTTAAGGTCAACAGGTTCGTGTTCGGCCTTAACGGAAACATTCATGAAAAGGTCAAGATTTTGATGCCTCAAACCTTACATGATGTTGTCCAAAAGGCCCTCATAGCGGAGGAGGATCTTATCAGAAGGGGTCATACCAAGACTCCAACGAGACCAATAGGGCAGGTGTCTTCTGGAGCATAGCAGCATCAAACACCAACCAAACTTACACCGAGATATTGTGGCTTCCAGAGGGGATCCTCTTTCACTACACCTCAGTGACCGATGCCTCAGTAGTGGACACCTTATCAAGGAACACAGAATCAGAAGCAACGTTGACCGCAACAAAAACAATTTAGGCATGTTCAGTAGAATAGACTAGGATTCCAGGCCGGTGGGCCATCATCTTATACTTCGAGTATCGAGACTACTAGGCCAAAGAAGGGGTGTTGTACATGTGGGGAGCCACACTACCAGTGCGACTACCCTGTGGAGAGGACTATAGCATCCGGATCAGCAGGACCCACTACCATGGGAGATATGCGCAAGGCCCATCGGATTCATGCAGTGGTGAATAACCTCCAGGCAGAGAATCAATCAACTATGCTCGAGACGATAGGTACCATCGCTAACCAGACCCTTAGTATTTTGATAGATCCAAGTGCTACCGAGAGTTTCATTTTTGGTGCAGCGCTAAAAAGGATTAAGGTAAAGGTAGTCGAACAGGATGATTTTAGCTTCGTAGAGATGGCCTCGCGATCCAAACCAAAGGTTGGAGGAAAGGTTATGGGTTGTATCCTCAACCTAGGAGAGTTTGTCACCAAGGCCGACCTGTAGGTCATGATATTAGGATCTTATGACGTCGTGATTGGTATGGACTGGTTGGAATCGCATGAGGCGATACTCAACTGTAAGACAAAATGGTTGAGCTTAGTAAATGATGAGGGACAGAGACGTGTTATTGTAGGATGGAACCAGGGAGTTTCCCTAAGGTTCATATCTTCCTTATAGCTATAGAAGAGAATCCACAAGGGGTGCAAGCTTTATGCGATCCTTCCATTAAACGAGAAAGGATTAGCGGAAGGTTTAGAACACCTTTTAGTGGTGAGAGACTTTGTGGATGTATTTTTGGAGGAATTACCTGGGATGCTGCCGGAGAGGGAATTGGAGTTTAGTATAGAACTAAAATCGGGGACTGAACTGATAGCAAGAACGCCTTATCAAATGTCAACCCTGGAATTACAAGAGTTAAGAATGCAACTGAAGGAGTTCTTGGACCTGGGACTGATACGTCCTAGTGTGTCACCATGGGGTGCACTTGTTATTTTCATATGGAAGAAGGATGGGTCATGGAGGCTTTGCATTGACTACCGTCAATTGAACAAGGCCACGATCAAGAATCAATATCTGTTGTCGAGGTTTGATGATTTGTTTGATCAAATGAAGGGTGCGACGATGTTCTCAAAGATCGATATGCAATTAGAGTATCACCAGTTATGGATTAAGGAAGATGAAATCCCTAAGACCTCCTTTAAGATGAGGTTTTGACACTACAAGTTCATTATTTTATCGTTTGGACTGACAAACACCCCAGGGGTATTTATGAGTTTGATGAATGGGATGTTCCGCGAGAACTTGGACAAGTTCATCCATGTATTCATTGATGATATTTTGATCTACTCACAGATGCCAGAGGAGCATTACAAGCACTTGCGCTTGGTACTACAGTGTCTACGAGAGAAAAAATTGAATGGGAAGTTGTCCAAATGCTCTTTTTATCAATCGAATATTCACTACTTAGGGCATGTCATCTCTGGCGAAGGCATCACCATGGATCCAACCAAGGTTGAGGCTATTATGGAATGGCATGTGTCGACGAATGTCCCAGAAGTGCGTAGCTTCATGGGTTTAGTAGGATACTATCGACAGTTCGTCGAGGGATTTTTGAAGATAGCAAATCTGATCACGGAGTTGCAGAAGAAGAAAAAGAAGTTTGTTTCGACTGAGAAATGTACAGAAGCATTTTGGAGGCTCAAGGAGTTGTTGACAACAACACCGATACTAAAGGTCCTTGACATGGATGCGGACTTCTTGGTATGCACTGACGCATCCAAGGAAATCTTAGGCGGAGTCTTGATGCAATATGGACAAGTGATCACTTACATTTCGAGGAAACTGAGAAGGCATGAGGAGAACTACGGGACGCATGATTTGGAGTTGTTAGCCATCATATATGCCTTAAAGGTTTGGAGACACTAACTTATTGGATGAAAATTTGATCTAAAGACTGACCACTATGGACTACAACACATCTTTACGCAAAGTGACCTGAACGCACGACAACGTCGTTGGTCAAAATCACTTAAAAAGTACGACTTCGAGATTAGTTACATAAAAGGAACAATGAACCAAGTGGCATATGCATTGAGTCGGAGACCATGCATCTTTTCGGTGTTTCCTCTTGAGACAAATCTACGTGAAAAGATTATAACCTTATAGTGTGACGATGACTGGTACAAAGAGGTCAAGGGTTTTATCGAAAAAAACACAATGATGTTACCACAATTTGAAGGATTTTCATTTGATAGTGATGGTTTATTGAGGTTTAAAAATCGGATCTATGTACTGTCGAACGATGAGTTGAGGATGTTGATCCTAAGTGAGGCTGATAGAGTAGTTTACATGGCTCACCCGGGAGTCATGAAGATGAGGGTAGACCTTAAACCCTTATTCTTCTGGAAGGGAATGAAGGCAGACATAGTCAACTATGTGGCAAGATGTCTAGAATGTCAGCAGGTAAAGGCTGAACATAGACACCCAGTATGATTACTACAACGTCACGCTATTCCAAAATCAAAATGGGAGGTTATCTCGATGGATTTTATCATTGGATTTCCATTAACGACGACGAGACATGACTCGATTTTCATAGTAGTAGACACTCTAATGAAGAGTGATCACTTTATTCCTGTGCGTATGACATATCAGGCACCTAACATAACTAGAGTTTTCATCAGTGAGATTGTGAGGCTGCATGGCATGCCTAAGAGGATTATATCCGATCGAGGATCAATGTTTACTGGACGATTTTGGACGAGTTTCCAAGAGGCTTTGGGAACCCAACTTAACTTTAGTATTGCATATCACCCAGAGACTAATGGGTAGACCGAACGAACAAACCAGACATTGGAGGACATGTTGCACATGTATGTGATGAACCAACAAAAGCGTTGGGAAGAATTCTTGCCCCTAGTGGAGTTCTCTTACAACAACAGTTACCAGAGCACCATTAAGATGCCGCCTTTTGAGTTTCTTTATGGGCAATCATGTCGGACGCCTTTGAATTGTGATCGGCTTGAGGATAGGGTCTTGGTGGGACCAGAAGCAATCCAAGAAATGGAAGAGAAAATGAAAACAATAAGACAAAGGATTAAAGAAGCACAGGATCGACAGAAGAGTTATGTCGATGCGCATCGTGTCGACCATAGTTACAAGGTCGGCAATCGAGTCTTCTTGCGGGTTAAAATGCATAAGAGTTCAATCAAGTTTGGGAAGGGAGATCAAATACTCTCCTAGGTTTGTGGGACCTTTCGAGATTATGGAGAGAAAGGGGCCCGTGGCCTATTGACTAGCCTTGCCTGATTCTTTGAGGCGTACGCACGATGTTTTTCATTTATCTATTTTGAGACATTATATTAGTGATCCTACACATGTTATTGACATAAGTTCCTTGTAAGTATTGGACGAGGGGGCGCTCACGGCTGAGCCGATCCGCATCTTGGATCATTGCATTCGACAGCTACAACTTTGAATGATAGAGCAGGTCAAGGTCCAATGGGACAATTATAGTCCACACTCGGTGACCTAGGAGGACGCATATGATATGTTCCAGCAGTTTCCATGTTTTTTTGATAGATAGACATATGATACTGTGATACACTTTATTTCAGCATATATACTGTGAAACTTCAGGATGAAGTTTAGACCAAGAGGGGGTGTATGTAACATCCATCTCTGGCACACTGAGCGAACCTATTCTTTGAGGACACTTGCTCGCAAGTGATCCGGATTATTATGCTATTAAACCTTTTGATTTTGATTATGAGGCATTATGGGTTGATGACATGTTGTTTTACTACATTGACATAGACAGGTGCTATTGACTCAGTTTTACTGAATGTGCAGGATTATGGACCTCGAGCATGCAGAGGCATCGATGGAACCCCTTGGACTCTGGATCGAGTCAATGAGTATACCATTGGGGTTTGATTGTTTTACTATGATATTAGTGCATCTGATTAGATGATATGATATGGATATGTTCTGACATGATTTGTTGATGATGAAGGGTGACGATAGCTTGCCAACCAGACTCACATGTGGAGTAAAGGGGTCACGCATGACTACCAGAGATGTTGAGGGAGAGGTGTGGACAACAACCCTGCCACAACCTACTAGCACTCCCATCTTGGCTCGAAATGTAGGTTAATGTTTACCTAGTTCGAGAGGACCCATGATACTGTGAGGGTAGACTACGACAGTTGCTCACAATGATTCTAAGGGGCGTGCAATAAGGACACAACCTTATTCCTTAGAGGCCCTTAGTCTCCCAGAAGTTCACCTGGCGGAGTATTGACTCCAAGGGTTTTTTATGTCTACCAAGTCAGTCAAGAGGCAAGTGGCACCCTTGGAGCATGTGGTGAATCCTGAAGGGCACATCGCATGAGAAAAATGGAGAGAGGTGAGTGGCACCCTTGGAGCACATAGTGCATACTGAAGGGCACATCATGCAAGGGAAACATATTAAGGCGAGTGGCACCCTTAGAGAACCTAGTGTGTCCTGAAGGGCACGTCGTGTTTTTGATGACAGAGGAATGAACCTAGATGGCCTTAGGATGAATAATGTGTTAAGAAATTTTTAAAACAAATTCCCTAATTAAATGTCGCCCTGTACAAAAATTTAAGGTCTAAGTCTAAACTATGCTAGTGGTAAAATTTTATCTATCTATAAAAATAATAATAATAATAATAGAAACAACACAAATAATAATTATACTCTTCGTTAAATCTTGTAACACGAAGGGAGTAAGAAATTAAATTGATTCATAACAAAAAAAATATGTTGGATTAAAATTTAAAAAAGGAATTAATCATTTTATTATTTTATGATAATTTAAAATATATTAATTTAATGAGAAAAGGGAAAAAGGGGGTTAATTTCCACACTTGCCTTTTTGAGTTATAAATAAAAAGGGGAAAGAGGGAAAATTCTAAAATATTAGGAAACTAGGAAAAGAGGGAAACACAAAAAGAAAAAAAAGGAAACAAAGGGAAAAAACGGAAAGTCAAACTTAGTAAAGTATCTACCATTTATATTACAATGACAACTTTTGATAGGCTTTTGCTCTGCAACTAGAAGTTAACCCTAGCATGCCGTTTCTCCTGAGGCTCGTGATCGACCGATGCGTGCTCTGCCGTCAGAGCACTGACTAGCCAAGTCCCTGCGTGACAGGTTTTCGACCCACAAAGACCCCGACAGTTTCCGTAATGAGCTCCGTCGAGGGGGGGGAACCCCCCTCATACAGTGATATGGCCGCCATTAACAAATCCGGCACCCGTGCTAAGAGACCGGCCTTTGAACCACCGGAGCATTTGAAGGATCAGCTCTTTACCCAGGAGCAAAGCAGTCAGAAGGAAATGGAGCTTGATCCCAGCTCATCACACCAACTACCGTCCAAAAACTGGCTGCCAGGTAAGTGCATTCCCCAACTGGAAAAACCTCCTCTTTATCATATTAAGTCGACTAGGGTGGGGGAACACACCCAATTCATGATGGAACATGCACTGATAGGCAAATTCCTGGGCCTATGGCCGACTGAGAGAGATCTTACACGATGGATTAAGGAATGGTGGAACCCCAAAGGAGACTATGAAGTCTAGCTCAGCTCCAAGGGTTTTTTCACAATCATTCTTTATAACATTGAAGACAAAGATAGAATATTTGACAATGGGCCGTACTTTTATAACTCAGCTGGTTTATTTCTTAGATTCTGGACTGATAGATTCAGTCCTGAACAAGAAGACTTCACAAGAGCTCCGGTCTGGATTAGGTTGTACTCCTTGCCACAAGAATTCTGGCTGGAAGAAATACTCATGGGTATAGGAAACACGGTGGGACAGTACGTCAAGACTTCAAAAGCCACAAGACTAAGAAAGTATACTTCATATGCCCGTATCTGCATCTACATGGACATATCGAAAGCCTTGTCGGGATCCATTACACTGGAATATCAAGATGATGATTGGAGCCAAACCATTGACTATGAACACATACCCTTTCGCTGTCAGAAATGCCACAAGCACGGGCACCTGTTCAGAGATTGCCCCTTGAATGCCACAGCTCCCAAGACCTTGGAAGTCAAGCAGAAAGACGGATTCACCAGTGTCACAGGCAGGCGAAAGACTCCCTCAAAAAAGCAGAACCAGAAATCGGCTCCAAAAGGCCCTTCCAAGAACTCTTTTGACGCCCTGAGCCAGAAATCCATAGAGAAGGATGCACAGAACTCACTACAAGCACCAGCGCAAGAGAAAGTCAAAATCCATGAAGAGCCACACGCATCTCACACAAAGGGCACAACCCATTCCTCATTCTCTGGCAGGGAGGAAGACACCAATATGCTCATTGATGAAACGGATCTGGCAGATATAGATTTAGAAAAACTAGAAGAGGCACTTAACCAGAAAGATTTACAACAACTACCAGTAGAACAATTAAGGAAAGTGCACAAAGTGTTTACCAATTCTTCTGTAGGCTCCACAGCTAGGCTGGGTATTGTGCCAGATCCCAATCAAGAACCCAAAAAACAAACCAAGGAAAGCAAAAGACGCGGACGAAAGCCAGCCCAGCAACTCATTAAGGAAGCAGGGCACCTAATGATCAACTCCGGACAGATACAGAGGCTCTCGGAGGGATACCTCCACCCCCCTCCACCATCCTCATGATGAAGATAATCTCTTGGAACGTTAGAGGTCTTAATGGGAGGTCCAAGCAACGGATCCTCCGAGAATGTATTAAAGCAGAGAGTCCAAATATCCTATTATTGCAAGAAACCAAATGCACAGGTAGGGAGGCAGAAGATATTTTCAGAAACAGTTGGAAAATGGGAGAGTCCTTTTTCCAGGACTCAGTGGGCGCTTCGGGAGGCTTGGCCATTCTCTGGAACCCGCAAACGGTTACTCTGTTCCATCCCTTCTCCACCAGAGACACACTAACAACTCTCTTCAAAGACACTACCTCCTCAAAAGAAGGAGTGATAACAAATGTTTATGGACCACAATCCATTCAAGACAAGGAAAGATTTATACAATCCCTACAGCACATCCAAACACTAATTCAATCGCCGAACTGGGTTATCGGAGGTGATTTTAATATGATCTTAACGCTTGAAGAAAAAGCAGGTGAATCAAAGCGCCTGGAGCAGGACAGTGGAATGTTCATTACTCTAATAGAACAACTAAACCTGGTCGATATAGAAACACGGAATGGAATTTTTACATGGTCCAATAAAAGAACAGGTCACCATCATGTAGCTTGTAGACTGGACCGCTTTTTAACAACCGAGGCCCTTCTTGAAAGTGATCCGGCAGTGGAAGCAAACATTATTCCAAAAACAGGGTCGGATCACTGGCCCATTGTCCTCAGCATGGACCCGGGATCCCCACCTAGACCCAAGCCATTCCGTTTTGAAAAGTTCTGGCTCTCCCACCCAAACTTCCATCATCTAGCCCACACCTGGTGGGCCCAAGCCGAAATAGAGCATGGCACTCACATGTACAAGTTTCAACAGTGCCTCAAAAATTTCAAATTGCTTCTTAAGCAATGGAACAAAACCACTTTTGGGGACATTTTCCTCAGGAAGAAGGAAATCGAAAGTCAACTGGAAGAGCTCCAACGAACGTTCATAATAGGATCCTGTCCACAGGACCTGGCGCTGGAAGAGGATCATTTAAAGAAGGACCTAGAAACCTGCAGAGAGCAAGAAGAATTCCTATGGAGGCAAAAATCCAGGATACAATGGCTTAAGGAGGGGGAACGCAACACAAAATTCTTTCATAGGGCGATGAAACACCACAGGTACATCAATCGCATCTCCCATCTGGAGGATGAACAAGGAGTTCAAATCAGGGAACATGACCAAATAGCGGAGAGGCTCAACTCCTTCTACCAAGAACTCCTCTCTGAGAACAATGTAGACAGGAAGGAGGCTATAAAAAAGGTTACCCAGCACATACCACGGATGATCACTTTGGAGAAAAACACTGCTCTGATGAGACCTGTTACGCAGATGGAGGTAGATCTGGCTGCCAAGGACATGCCAACTGGAAAAGCTCCTGGCCCTGATGGTTTTACCACAGACTTCTTTCACCATTGTTGGGACATGATTAAGGAAGATGTTTGGCTGGTTGTGGAAGAATCCAGATCATCTGGACAAGTTCTTTCTGCCTTAAATGCAACCTTTATCACACTTATACCCAAAGAGGAAAGGGCAACCAACCCAAAGCAGTTTAGACCTATCTCCTTATGTAACGTGGTTTACAAAATACTTACAAAGGTTATCGCCAATCGTCTTAAACTGATTCTGCCTTTCATCATCTCCAATGAGCAGACTGGATATGTGGAAGGGAGACAAATTATGGATAGCGTCATTCTTGCCAATGAGGTTATTCACTCCTTAAAGACGAGTAAAACGCCAGGTATGCTCATTAAACTAGATCTCTCAAAATCCTTTGACAGGATAAGCTGGCAATATATGAGGTATGTCCTAGAAGCTTTTGGCTTCTCGACTCAATGGGTCGATTGGATTATCAAGCTCACCTCCTCTTCCTTTTTCTCTATCCTTGTTAATGGCTCGCCTTCCCAGCCCTTTCGTCCCTCCAGAGGCATTAGGCAAGGCGACCCCCTTTCCCCTTTCCTCTTTGTAATTATGGCGGAAGGCCTAGGGCGATACTTAAAGCAAGCGGTCCTAGAAGGCACGCTTGCTGGGTTGCCAATTCATAATATTCACCCAACACCCTCGCACAGTCAGTTTGTTGATGACACTCTCCTTATGAGCACTCCCACGGTCAGAGAGGCCTCTAAGCTCAACTCAATACTCTCTGACTTCTCATATGCGTCGGGCATGCTGCTCAATCTGGACAAATCCAAGCTCTTCTTTTTCAACACGCCTGTCTCGGTTCAGACTCATCTTTCTAGGCTAATGGGCATAGCCAGAAGCTCACTTCCTTCCACTTACTTAGGTATTCCCCTAACAGGTGAGCCGGAGCGTTCCATCTCATGGGACAGCCTGCTCCTTTCCTTAGCCAACAGGATGAACAGTTGGACTTTCAGACCCCTGAACTTAGCGGCTAGAGTAATTTTGCTCAAATCAGTGCTGCAAGCCTTGCCAACTTACCTTTTTTCTGCTCTAGCTGCGCCCCTCTCGGTCATCAAAGCCATTCGAAGTCTCCAGCGCAACTTCCTTTGGAAGGGGCACCTTAACAATAAAAAATGGGCACTTGTGGGCTGGGATAAAGTTTGTAAACCAAAAAAATTTGGAGGCCTGGGGCTGCACGACCCGGGGAAAATGAACCAGGTCATGGGTGCCAAGATATGGTGGAGGTGGTTGCAACATCCTCATGAGCTTTGGGCGCAGCTATGGAAACAAAAGTATGCACCAACCTTGCAACAGGACCAGTTAATCAGATCCATTGAACAAAGGCAAGGATCCAATATTTGGAACACTGCTTGGAGAAACAGATCCATAATACAGCAGCATGCATTCTGGGAAATAAGAAATGGTGAAAGCGCAATATTCTGGCAGGACTCTTGGCAACAATTACCTCCTCTTGATGGACAAGAAAGCCTCCAAAACATCAAGCTCAAACTTCAACAGCAAGGTCTCGAAAAGGTCAAAGACTTCTGGCAACCAACCCAAGCAAGTTCGGATTGGAGACAATGGAAACTAAGTAAAACAGAGCTTCAGATATAGGAGGATATTGACCTACAGCCGTGGCAGGAATGCCTGTCACGTAGGAAAATTCCACTTAAAGAAGGAGTGGATATTATCCGATGGGGGCATTCCAACTCAGGCACATTCTCGGTCAAAGAAGCCTATCACCTTCTCTTGAATCTCCCAAGTCAAGCTCCCGAGCAAATATGGAGCAGGGTTTGGCAACCTTTTTTCTGGCCCAAGATCTCCCTTTTCCTTTGGCTCACGGCACAAAACCGTATCCTCACTTGGGACAACCTCCTTAAGAGGGGATTCACTGGTCCTTCCAGGTGCCCACTGTGCCTTCAAAGTGAGGAAACCATGGAACACCTGCTCAACTTGTGCCACTACAGTCAGCAGATTTGGGACTGGGGAGCCATAGCAATGCGGCGTTCCCAGAGGAACCGTGGTAGCATACAGAACACCCTGGTCATCTGGGAGACAATTTCCTTCAACAACCCAATTCTCCAGCGCATCTGGCAGCTGCTCCCAGGATTTACTCTTTGGGCGATCTGGAAAGAAAGAAACCAGAGGATTTTCAATTCCAATCCGTCCCCCTCTACCACAACTTGGGAAAGAATAAAGCGGTTCATCCGGGAAACCGTTCTCATCAAGGACTGGACCCCAGAAGATAACCAGTGTAAGATTGAGGAGAAGCCTATCCTTGAGGGCTGGAAACTCAGCAGCTGCATGCAAAATCCAAGAAAGGCCAACAGTATTAAGGTCAGCAGTCCCTCAGCTTGGTCTCCCCCCCCCCTTAGGCTTCATCAAACTCAACTTTGATGGAGCCTCTAGAGGGAACCCTGGGCTAGCGGGCTATGGTGCTATTCTAAGGGACCACGCAGGCATTATTCTCCACTTGGTGGCAGGTTTTTTGGGCGAAACTACAAATAATGTGGCGGAGCTCACAAGCCTCCTAAGGGGCCTCCAGATAGCGGTTCAACACCAGTATCACTGGCTGATAATTGAAGGCGACTCTCAAGTAATTATTCAACTCGTTTCAAAATTAATCCATGGTAAAGACCCTGGGCGGACTTCCCCTAGCTGGAGACTATCCGGGCTCCTGGAAGACCTGGGAGAGTTCATTAATCCCAACTTAACTCTCATACCCTCCCACATAAAGCATGAAGAAAATAAGGTTGTGGACCACTTGGCCAATACAGGAATTGATTCACAGGAAGATCTCATCCACTGGCAGGCCAATCTTTCTGAAGAAACCTCCCTCTCTTCACATTGCAAGGTCCTTGCCATTAGAGACCTCCCAACCCCGGATGGGGTGACACGACATGAAGGGTCATTGACACCTGGGCAATCACTAAATGTGGGCCTAAATGCGGATGGCAGCCACCCACGCTCTAGCATTTACAGTGGGAGCAGGCCATCGCAGAGTTTACTTGACGACGAGGCTCCCTCGAGCGGTAATTCATTGCACCTGCAAGTTCAGTCCGATCACTTCAATGGAGGATTTGAAAGGATAGATTGTAATGAAGGTTAGTTATGAGATACTTTTCGAGCCGGGGAGGGGAGAATTAACTATGTCATTTGTTTACCAATCCTTCATTCCTGCTATGCGCTTTAGTGAGGGCTCTTTGTTCGCTGGAAATAGTTGTATGCGCAGAGAAGTTTGGGTTTCACCCTTGCTGTTGCTCTGGTCCAGGACGTTCAGACTTGCGCTATGTTTCTCTGGTCCAGACTATTCAGTCTTGTGCTGTGGTGTCGGCACACTCGATCCAGTTTCAATGGTTCACAAGCACGCCAGGTCACGGAGGGGCTCGGCTTGGGAAGCTCACAGAGCGCAATGCCAAAGAAAGCAGCAGCTGGAGCGAGCTTTGACTATGGCATCCTCAATTCTTCGCAGAAGGGCTCGGGTAGAACGGCGACAGCTGCTCGACTCCATTGTTGAGAGGAAAGCTGGTTGCAGCATAGATGGCTTTAACTCCAGCTTGAGTACCACGAGGGACGGCGAGCAGGAGAATGATTGGCCCTCCTGCATAGTCGAGGAGGACCCGTCCATAGGCGATTTTCCAAGTTTGGAGTTACCCTGTGACATGAATTGCCCGGTTCAAACAATGACCAGAGTTGATGATGTTCTAGGATGTCGTGTTGAAGAAATTCCCTGGCCTCCTCCTCAAGATGAGGTGCCACTGGACAATGAGACCCGAGAGGAGCAGGGAATGGGAGCGGCAGGCTTGCAGGAGGACTCGGATCCGAGGAATGCACCTCGCAGTGCATCGGGTGGCGATTTGCATGGTTTTCATCTGAGTGACGAACACCTGGCATTGGTCTACGAGCTTCGTAGCCACCTGGCAGACACGGATTTCAGGATGCTCCTTATGCACCAGCGTTTGGACATTCTCCTAGGCGCACTTTCCGGGGTTCCAGTTCAGAGCAAATGTCCCCTGTGCATGCAGGAGTTCGTCATTCCAGCGAGGCACAACTGGCAGATGGATGAAGATGACAGCGCAAAGGTTATTTAGGTTTTACTACTTCCTGACTTTTGTTTATGGTTTCCTGTTTCATGCACTCTTGGAACATTTGCACCTGTCCTGGTTTCCTCCGGGCAGGACAGGTGCCTAACATCTATATGTTTTTATTTGCTAAAACTGCTATTAGCCCCTCAGATACTGGTTTCCGGATACCGACAGTATTCTTTGGTGGTTTAAATCCATGACTCTGTACTTTTGTCTAAATTTATGTGATTATCTAATATAGAAGGTCCTACCCCCTTTTTTTACTTAAAAAAAAAAAAAAGTATCTACCATTTAAGAGCTTTCTAATTTAAACTGAACTAGCAAATTAATAGTGGGGAAAATCATTAAAACCTGTAAGGGAATTTGGGGACACCTAGGAGCGATTCTAGGAGTAACTCTAGGTGGGTGAGGGAAATAAAGATAATTAATTAATTAAAGAAATTAATTTATGGAGGAATGAAGGGGATGGGTGACACTTGTATGGGGAGGAATTTTTAGGAATTAAATTTTAAAAAACTTAACTAAACGAGATTTTTGGAAAGTAAGGAACCACAAAAATCTATATAATGAAGGGAGGAGATGGAGGTTGGATCTCTTCTGTTTGCGTAATGTTACGCTACAAAAATATTTAATTGACTGATTTAACTTGTGGGAGTTGGGATACCCAGCTCGGTGAGGAGTGGTAGCTCAACCTTGCGAGGCGAGCTGGGAGCTAGTCGAAATATCTGGATAGTGAGTGTGTGCCCCTTTGCAGCTCAGGGGGCTAAGGGGGAAGAAGAGTACCCCTAGCATTGGCTGGGAGGTACCGGTGAAGTCTCGACGGTTGACGAGCGAGAGTTGCACAGAGCCCGCAGGATGTCATTCAGAGTGGGCGATTAGGCAACAGTACGCTCTCTTCATTTTTGTATGGTAGAATGTATTAGGACTTATGTTTGGATCTGCTTATTTAATGGAGAAGTAAACTGATGTTTTTTTTTTAATTGATGACTAGAACTTTCCTTAGCCTAGCTCGATGGTTGTTGACTCCCACGGCCTTCGTTTTTCCACATGTCTTGACCACCTTGTTGTGGTTATTTTTACCTTCATGGTTGTTTAGCCTTCATCCCTAGCTCACTAGTCCTCGCTTGAGCAGTTGGCCAAGAGCCTGATCTACAGTCATCGCCTTAGAGTTAAAATACCTATGGATCTCAATGCCCTGCTTTTCTGTGCGAGGATGATGAGAGAACGAAGAACCAGTTAGTCAGCTACCCTTGATGTTTGTCCCTGGCTGATTATTGATTCTGCCATCTGGCAATGACCTTTGCGTGTGGATTATTTGGTGTTTTGGTTGGTCTTCTATAGGCCTTCTCTGATAGAACCCCTGCAATCATTTCAGGACCCTTCCCATTGGATCCTTGCGTTCCTCTTACTGATGTCTGTATTGTTTTGGTATTCTAGCAATGGAAAAACGTTTTTTTTATTTGTTATTCCTGTTTGTGTTGTATTGGTATTCTGGCAATGGAAAAATGATTTGATTCTCTGTCTACATTTTTATATTTGGTATCCTAGAATGGAAAAATGTTTTTGTGTTTTTCTTGTCTGTGTTTTCCCCCTTGGTTACTACAGTAATTTCTTATTATTAAATATAAGAAAAATGTAATTCCCTTATGGTGTGTTGTCACAGTGATTTGTTTATTATACAATGACAGAAAAGAAAAATGAAATCCCCTTCTGGTGTGATGGCACAACAAATTTCTTGTTATTTAATGACAGGAAAAACGAAATCTCCTTCTGGTGTGATGGCACAATGAATTCCTTGTTATTTAATGACAGGGAAAACGAAATCCCCTTCTGGTGTGACAGTACAACGTTTTGTTTATCATTTCATGATAGAAAATAGGTAATTTCCTTCGGGTGCGCTTTCAACCACATTTTTTCCATCTAAAATTGTGATTGTGTTGCAGTAGAATTCACCCACTTTTTCAGCCATTTAAATCACAACTTTACTTGCCGGATTGACCACGTTTTTGATAATCAGAAGTTGACTGTGTTTCTGCAATTACCCATGAGTTTTCCTTTAGAATGTTGCCGGATATTATTTTTAAATTACCCACGTTTTTGCTTTTAAATTTTGCCATAGACTGTTGTTTAAATGCTCATGATTTTGCCATCCAAAACGTGACTGTGATTGCTGTTTAAATGCCCATGACTTTTTCCTTTAAAATGTGAAAAGATTACTGTTAAATTACCAACATTTTTGCCTTTAAAGATTGACATAGACTACTGTTTAAATGCCCATGAAGTCGCCTTCAAAACTGGTGATTTTTTTGCTGTGAATGACCACAGTTGGAATTTAAAAACAGACTGTGTAGACCAACGTTTTCAACATACCTGGTAATAATGAAGCAGCTTGCCCACTATGGATTGACTAATTCTATTTAGCATACCCCAAAATAATGGACGATATGTTTACTACGTCTCCTATTCTATTCAATCTGTTATTTATAAAATTGATTTACTATGCTACCCAGAGCACACCCTCTTCCTTACTTGCTCTACAATACTTCATTTATACACATAGTCAATATGTGCAACGATTAATTCTATGCATAAAATAATAGGAAATAGGACTATTATTTTCATTACTTGTCATTGGCACACACTTATATGTATGTAATATGTACACAACATAGATGCACACAAACACACAATTAGTCACAAATAGTTGTTATAATATAATATTCAATGTATATTTGATACTATTAGAAGATACAAATATGCATACTTCTTTTCCTATGCATTCATACGTAGTATTACTGAATGAATTTTTCATTTGCTCTTATCAGTGCTTTAAAAATCATTTGGGTTGTATGAATTTATGCTTCTTAATATTATTTCAGTGGTTAATATGTTGCTTCATTTTCGGTTCATTTAATTAAGTTGACTTTAAATGGTTCCTTAGTTGGGGCCTTACTTTTAAACATTTAATTGGACCTTTATTTAAGACTTGAAGCTAGCCTTCTCCTTAGTAAGGATTCTTCTTCCTTTAATTTAACCAGAGTTTCAGTCATCCCTGAGTCACTTGATTTATGTTTAAATTAAGCATTTTTATTCTGGGGCGCCAAGAAATAAATAGATTCAAGAAGGATAAAGTCACCAGTTTACTCTTACGCCCTTGAATAAAGTTGAATTTGAATGCTTTAATTAATTGATTCTCTCGATCCATTGATTTAGTAGAGATATGTAATCATTGAGTTGTTAGATTTCTTGTACACATTAAACTATAATGTGATAAATGATGGTAGTAGATTTTAAATGTCATGCACAAATGAATTTGATGTGAAGAATGATAGAATCTCGATGATTAGATTTCCTCACGCATGGATTGATTGAATGTTTTCTTGTGTTTGGGATTTGTGCCTTGGATTATGCGCTAGAAAAGTAATAAGATTATTGGATCCCCTTGTGCGATGAAATTAAAGGTTGACATTTACTCGAGCGCTACAGGTTATATGGATGCATGTTTATTTGTTAGTCGTGCATCATTAAACCAATGCTAACACAATGGTTATGTAGTCATTTTTCACTCGCGCACAGTGTTTTCAATGTAAGAATGATTGTTTAGACTATTGGTGCTCTTGGATTTATGTAATAAATGACATCCTTAGACTTTAGTATTCTAGCACGTAATGGAAGTTTTATGATGGATGACCGTATTTTATGACTGGGCCTTGAGCCTCGAGAATAAATCATAAATACCTAGCACCTTGGTTTAATTTGAATTGTTTTGTGTCATGTGAATGTTGACTCATGTACCTTGATTTATTGAGACATTGCGTCAATTTTTGTTCGTCATTCGTGACGATGATGGGTCATCTTACATCGTGATTGGTGTTATGCGTTTAATTTGATTCATTTATACATTTCACTCTGGGTCAATGATGTCATGATTAATTGGGATGTATACTTCCTAACGTAGCTTTTAAAAGTAAAAATAAAAAAATTTACTTGTTGTATGTCTCTTTGTCGTCGTAATAGTAGGGATGTC
Organism: Picea engelmannii; assembly: GCA_009831015.1. Classification (NCBI taxonomy): domain Eukaryota; kingdom Viridiplantae; phylum Streptophyta; class Pinopsida; order Pinales; family Pinaceae; genus Picea; species Picea engelmannii. The sequence goes on along the minus strand of ML786156.1, from coordinate 785,380 downwards.
ACAGTTAGTGTTCACGGTCATACCCATACTAGAGAAGTATTCCTTGAGGATTCTTAGATACTTATTGAGGTCATAGGGATTCCTTTCCATAAGAATAATATCATCATCATAAAAAAGAAGGAGTATGACTATACTAGTGAGATTTGGGGCAATACAACCATCATCTTCCAACCAATGTTCTAACTTATAAATGTATATTCCAAAGAGGGTAGGGGATATGGTAAAACCTTGATTGAATATTATATTACAATCATTTTTTTTCGACCGTCCCTAATTGTTCCTAAACTTGGAAATAACACTCTCGTATAGCCTTACTATGGTAGCTCTCAGCTCGGGAGGAACTTTTATCTCTTCTAACCTATTCCAAAGGTTATTCTTAGGCACTATGTCAAAAGAATTTCTAAAATGAATGAAACAATAAAGGTTATTGGTTTTATTATTGTGACCCTCTTGTCCAATGATTCTAAGTGTAACTAGATGGTCCATAGTTGAATGATATCCTCTAAATATAGCTTGTCTTTTAGCTCCTTTTCCATGGATTTCAAGCCACATGTTGATATTATTTTCAAAAATACTTATGTATAGCTTGGATAATAATGGGCTAATCATAATGGTCCTATAATTAGAGGGACTACTTTTATGACGAATTTTAAAGACATGAACAATGGGGATTTGAGTCCAAGGTTTAGGGAAGCCCTTCTTGACTAGTAAATTGAATAGCTTTTGTATACGAGGGATGGGGATAAGCACTTTAATTTTTAAGATTTTAGCTTCATATATTTCAATGTCCTTACCTTTCCCTTCCATGAGTCTCTTAACCCCAAAATTTGTGTATTCTATAGAAAAAACTTCATCCTCGATAGAAACGTTTGGAGTGTTGCCTACAAAAATAGAGGATACATAAATATTTTTGAGGTAGGAATTCCAGTCCTTCAAGAGAATCAGACTATTTATTTTATTTATTTTTACGAGTCAAAATTTACCTCCAGAATCTCTTAGGATCTAGATTGGATAGGTGCAGAAGATTTTCTTGCTTTCTATTTATGTAGTTCCTTTTTTCCCTTTTAATCAGGACTTTGTATCTTTTGATCTTATTATGTTTTAAGGACTCATTAGAGGAATCCTTAATGGATGTTCTAGAAATTTTACACTCATTGTCATACCAATTTTTGGATGTCCTATTTTTCCTTTTAGAAAACAACTTGATAGATAATTTGTTAATGGAAGTAGAGAGGGGTGTCATAAAATTATGATAAATGTCTTCAATATTGTTCTTATATGATAGGATATTTAATTCATTATTTAAGTTCTTTAAGAAAAGTGAAACTTTATTTTTGTTAAAAAGAGAGTGTCTTTGTTTATCATAGTTTTCTTTAATGGAGATTTTGTGCATGACAAAGTTCGGAGTTAGGGATAAGGGCCTATCATCGGAGTCAAAGTCATGGTCATTTAAAAGGTCATTTTTTTATGACTTGGTTGTATAAGAGGATATTTGATACTACATAGTCCACGACACTACTACCCAACCCATGGATACAATTCATCTTGTTATAATTTATCCACTTCATTAGACCATTGCATATTATTAGATCTTGAGAGCTACAAAGATTCATTATCTTGGTACCAAATAAATTATTTCTTTAGTCTTCAGAGTTTATTTTGTACCTGTTAGTGAAACCAAAGACCTCATCTATACAAAGAGGATTAGGTTTGGAATCATTTCTTATACAAATATCTTGATTAGTTTCATTTCTAGCATTAAAGTCTCCTAGTAGAAGGATACTATATAATTGAAAGTAAAAACAATTCTTATTGCACTGAGAGTAACTTTTTATAGCCCAAGATGAAGGAGATATGTAATTCTTTCCATGCTCAACATGGAATCAGCACATGGAATTTAAAAAAAAATATGAATAACAAAAAATTGTTTCGATGTCAATAGAATAAATAAAATTCCACTATCAACTTTTTATAAAACACATTTTAAATAAAATATCAATATCAACTTTATATAAAATACATTTTTTAAACTCATTAATTATGAGAAATTTATGAAACTCTGTATTCTTACACACTATACAATCACCAAGTTTTCCATAAAACCTTGAAAAATATTTGGGAATATTCAATGTGTGGATAGGATTTGTTATTGTTTTCCGAGGTACCTCATACAGAGTAGGACAATAAACTTTACCCTTTTCCTTTTTTTCCCTTAAATATTGAAGGTTCAACCCTATCATCCACAACAACACAACTTGTGTGAATTGTATTGTTGAGTGCCAACTATTACATTCAAGTTGCATAATCCCTCTAGATGATAATTAGGTGTCTTCTAATGTATTCACAATAAATATACAAGTATTATTAGTATGATGTGAGTAACATTACCATTGTCGTCGTGTTTTTTACATATAATATTATCTTTATATTTGATATGATTTAGGGTATCCAAAGTATTTTCAAATCTCCAATAATCTTGAAATTAAATTCAAATAGATTAATAATATGGATTTCAATGTTTTTATAATAAAGTTTTCTAATCATTTATGTTTTCTATAAAGAAATGATTAGTATAAAAACAATACAAGCCACATACTGGTTAGTCCCTTTCGTTTTAGGTGTACAAGTCAAGTTGCATGCATTAAGATAAACATGTGTAAAGTTATGTCAAATGTTGAACTTGACCCTTGGTTTAGTTTGGGTGAAGAAACATAAATGAAGACATAGATTTTAGTTACTTTAGTTGATGCCAAATGGGTGACACTTACTTTGTTGCATCAAGGTGATTATTTTTTTATTAATTAAACATATCGACCTTTCAAAGTGGAAGATAGATTGTGAATAAATGGTGTTCTTGTATCTTTTTCTGCAAATCCAAAATTTTAAAATATTTTATGAAATCTCATAAGTGAAATGTGTAACTCAAATGACCATCCAACTACACGTTCCCTAATGAATAGTTCCTCATTAAAGTAAAATACAATTCTTTAGATTTTTGCACTAGATTAAAGAAATACAATTTTTTAGATTTTTACATGATTTTAGTGCAAGGCGGCCAAGGACTAGATCCTCTCATTCCATATGACTGTGAGATTAAAAAAAATTGAATTGTAATCATAAAAAAATTGCATCAATGTCTCCATGCAGAATCGAAGTACAAAACTTCATTTCACTTGATTGTTGTTGTACCACTGAGCTATAAAGGAAATGTTAACAGATCCATCATGAACCAATTCACATGAGCAGAACAAAATAAGAGGGATGTTCATTCTTTGTCTTTACTTCTTTTAACAATTGTGAAGAGATGTGAATTAAATGGCACTTCTACGCTTATGAGCCTGCAAATTCCATCTTTGTTATCCTGCAACATTCATTCATTTTCCAGTTAAATTTGTTAATGTATGTGCACCTTTAATGTAAGAGGCTCTGGCCTACTATTAGTTGATTTGAATTGAAAGAAACACGCACAATTAGTTGATTTAAAATATGGGCGTGGAAGTAATCTCCAAAAATAACTGTTCAAAACAGATATCAAAGGGCTATGTACTGGTTGTTGTCGGTGCAATACTCACTGCAATTATCTACATATTTTTTTAGATGGACAATCAAATTAATGTGGTGAAGATTAATTTTCATTTTATATGTATTAACTATGCATTTATATATTTATATATGTGTGTGGTTACACATACATGTGTTGTCGTGTTATAGAAAAAGCATACATTTATTTCCATTGTTTGTTTTACTTTCCTCTTTCTACCTTTCTTGGGTAGACCCAGGTTCAGGTCTACTATGGTTTCCAACAAACCCCCTCTAAAACTATTGGTCCCTCTGGAAAACCAGAAGGAAACGAAGTACACAGAATGCACTACCTAGTCTCACCCGAGATAGTTCTATTGGTGGCTCCAATGCTCATGTGATTGCAGCTGGGGAATGAGTGTGGATTTGGGATTAAACCTTGTGATATTCATTAGTCACCTTAACATTGAGCTTATATTGAATACCCTATCATTCTTATTCATGCATGCACAATAGAATATATAACTAGTCATTCACGCATTTGTATAACATCTATTCATTGACAGTAAAGGAAGTTCACAATATTTAATCACATAACACATGATCTACCATGGTTCACCGCTCCTGGGATACGTACACAAAGATTTGGATTCTATTCTCTTTTATTAATGTGTTTCCAAAACTACAGCGCCTCGTGCATTACAATTCCCCATCAGTGGGTCAATATCTACAATGAGGCCAACTAGATGACAGTGGGATCCTCAGCCTGTGATCTAACCCTCAATATATACCCTTATTTCCTCTCCTCGGCTCAACAGCTTACAAAACAGATTGAACTTACAGTCATTCCCTCCTCAAATGACATAGTAACAGTAATCAACCAAAAAGGAACCATATTCCCATACGAACCACCAACAACCCCGACCTAGAACTCCTAGGTACCTCCTTATACGTGTTTTTGGCTTACCAACCATTACATTCTCTTACAAAAACCCTAACCCTATCATGGCTAGGTCTTCTTTCATGTGTACCACACATGCTTTCCTCTTCTACATGTGCATATTTCTTTCACATATTTTTTCTTTTGCATGCGCATATTCCTTATACGTGTTTCTTTTCCTACATGTGCATCTTCTTTCCACATGTTGCTTCTCCTGCCAGTTATATTTCTCCCATGTCATGATTTTATCCCAAACTAGGCATGTGCCTAATAGGCCCCCAACACTGACACTACGACTCATCTCAATTCACTTCCTAACTCCACTGTCTGTCACTGCTTGTGCCAGCTCTTCGTACATGTCTTCTATTTGTTGGCAATGCTTCTGAGAATGTCTTCTCTTTGCTAACATGGCATCAACCACCTACGCAATGACTGGTGGTCATACGATATCGCCCCCCTCCAAGCCTATCTATTTGAGGCACACTTTTCCTGTGTCAATTTCCATGACCAATTGTTCTTCCTTTTCTTGTAGGGGATACAATTGAACCTGTCGTGCAATCTTCGATGCCTGCACCTCTTTTTCTTCTCCTTGAAGGTTCTTCATTTCTACGAAAGTCTTGATATTCTCTGGCAGGGACATTGTCCTCTGTCTCTACCTGACATCTTCCATTTTTGCATGAAATTTATCATCCTTTCCTTGCAACTCTTGTAGGATCCCATCCTCTAATAGTTGTGTCCATAGTCGGTCTCTCTTTGCCAACAGTTCTGCCACTCTATGTATGTTATGCACAATGTTTTCTACAGTTGTTGTCGTGTCTTCCTCTCTTTTTACTCAGACTGCTGGGGGAGTCATAGGTACTGCATGCTCCTCTAGTTCATTTATCTACTCTTTATATTTCTCTAGGGCCTGTATTATTTTCCTCATATTCTCTTCAAAAGATGCTTCTTCTGATTTTGCGCTGTCAGGGATGGCTTGAAATACTCCACTTATTTATTTCTCCATCTCCTCCACTCTTTGTTGTGCTAGCTTTATCTCGTGCCCTTCCTGGCTAAGTGCATCCTTCAGTGAGGTGTTGTCTTCCTATACCAATTGTAAGTTCATCGCATGCAACCTTTCTATAGACTAAATCTCTTGCACGATGCTCACCTATGATTTATACAGTGCTTTGGTTGGAATCTTGGGAAATGCCAAGTCCATCATAGCAATCTCTCTCAATGGCCTTTGGTATATATCCTCATCGATGAAAAACATGTCAGGAATATTCCTGAAGTTTACACTCCCCTTCGTTGTGATATTTACTGTCTCACCCATCGATATCCCTTCTTTCACTGGCATTGTTATCTTTTGTTGTTTCTTCTCTGTTTTGACCTTTAACTGCTCCAGTACAGTTTTCACCTCTTGGATTTTCTCCAAAATTGAATCTCTGTGGTTCTCGGCATGCTCCGACACATATGACAGTTGTTCCTCTACTTTTGTGGCTATCAAATCCACATCGTCTTATGTCGATGATGTTTCCATAAGCTTTCTGTGGGCCTTTTCCTTCTTCTTGGAACCACTTGGTTGGTCCCCTGATCTATTCCTTGGGGCCTCTAGTGGTTCAAATGTTTCTGGCATCGGTGTATCCATGTCGGTATTCTACCCAACTTCATCTTTCATGGCTACCTCTTGTGCCTCTGTCTTCTTCTGTGCTCACCTATCTAGTCGGTCCTCTTGGTGCCCACTCTGTTCCCATTGGACCCTATGTAGGACCACGTTGTGACTTATTCTGTGTCCTAATTTTCTTTTGAATTGAGCTGATTTCCCCCATTGTACCTATTGTTGTCTTCTTTTTCTGGCTAGCACCATTCACACCTATCTGTTGTGCAGGGAATGTGCAACCATGCATCTGGATTTATACTGTTGACATTGCTCTTGGAATCTCTAGCACTTTCCACTCCTCAGGCCACTCTTGGACCTTCATTTGGATGTCTTGAATAATCACATAGTAATTTATCTTCAACCACTCCTTGGTTGGATCCTTCTTTTCTTGCAACTACATGTTGTGGCGTGATGCCTAGAAATTCACTATCTGTCAATACTCCTGGACAGTTTCTGGTGAGATCCTCCATGTATCTGCCAAGTTGTTTTGGATCTCTATTAAGTACTGATCGAACATGTTGTTGTTGACATTCTTCACCTTGGGATCTATTGTGCTTCGCAATGACGTGTAGCGCACTGCGCCACATTTGTCTTTCCTTGGTAGGAACATAATGTATGTAGGTTTGTGCCACCCCATAAGTGCAAGGAGGATGAGTAACCATGAGTAGTGGAACTCAGATCCCCAATCTTGTGCATCCTTGCAGTCTTCAAGGAATGCGTTTAGTAGGTAAGTGGCCCATCTCATCCAACTCCCCTTTGTGCACTACGTCATGGCTTCTACTACTCCTACAGTCACTTCTTATTTTCGGCACTTGCGCATTAATTTACAACTGAGCAATCTGGTTTCAAATCATGTCGTAGGATCATTGATGTCGCTCATCCTGATACCTCTATTACCCTTCTATGCACCATACTTTTATTTGATATCATATGAGATGGCTTGCTCCTTAGTCTTGTCTTCTAGGTATTTCTCTAGCTTCTCCCCATCTATGGGTAGCCCTGTAATCTCTGTGATAAGGTCGACATTGATCGGTAATGGTCTATCCACCCACAAGATGCCTCCATGCACCCTTGCTAACAACTTTTTGAAACATTTTTTTATGTGTTTCTCATGCTTGAGGTGTAGTATGTCTAATAAGTTCATGATGACAGTGTTGTACAGTCCCAGGATCCATTGTGTAGGCTCCAACAATGGCGCGGCTGATGGGCCCTCTCCCCTGCTCTCTATGTAGCTTTGTTCTACCAAATATGGGAACTTTATGGCATCAGAGACATCATGGTCAGAGTATTTAAGGCTATCGAATCCTCCTACCATGTTATCCTAGGTCTTCACTCCCTTGGGAATTTCCAGCATCACTATACCTAGTTCTTCCTATGTGCGTTGTAGGCCCTGTGCACTGCCTTCTGATTTCACCTTCTTTTTCTCTTATGGAGACAATACCCCACCCTCTGGTACAACATATTTCTCCGTTTCATGCTCTAGTTCTGGCTCTCATCCCTGCTACATGGAACCCATGGATGGTTCTTCTTGATGTGGCCCTTTCCCCCTAGACACATCGGATTCCATTCATTCAACGTCCTCTTCTGGTTGCTCAAGATCCTGTGTAGGTTCTTTCTCCTCTTCCACATGCAATGTGGTCTGCTCGTACTCTGGTGTGTGGATTTTTTCCACATCCACCATTGTAGGCATCTCGTTTATTTCACTTTGAGGCACCCGAGTGCTACTCCATGTTCTTCGTCTGGTTATGCTCGACGCTCCAACCCTCGGTGGTGACATAGAGAATAAATTAGACTTGTAGGCTTCCAAATCGAAAGAGGCTATGGAAAATTCACACTCTATCTCTCTTTCACTTGGCTTTGTGTTATTTTCCTTAGAAATTAACATAATGGGTCGCTTCCCCCCCTTTTTTGACTTTATAGTGTGACAGAGGCGGGATAGTTGTGCCACACTAACAGTTGTCTCTTTTTCACTTTTTGCGTTGTTTACTACTCGTTGTACCTTTCTACCAATTAACTTCTCTTCTGTGCATGGTGTTTTCAAATCTTGGTTTTCTTTCATCTTGTGTTATGTTCTACCAATTCTATTATGTCAAGACCCTCCATGTGCATTGGTTTGTTTTTTTTATCCTTTTTTTACTTTTAATGGATTTTCTTCTTTTTCTTCTTTTTATTTTTTTTTCTCATTTTCTCTCCCTTACTTCTACTACAATACACTATATACATATCGTCTTACTTCATGGTAACTTTCTAGGTGTTAGGAGGTCAATTGTTCCTATACAGTTTCATTTGACTCCCATTGATCATTCCTCTATGTTATGTACCTCCTAAATATTTCAACTGTACAACTCCCCCTTTTGTGACAGTCTTCACTTCATATGGTCCCAACCAATGCATTCTGAATTTTCCTAGGTGTTGAAGAAATTTACTGTCATACACCAAGACTAGGTCTCCCTCCTTGAAACTCTTCCTTTTAATGTGTTTGTCATGCCAATTTTTGTCCCTTTGTTTCTATACTTCTTGGTGAAATCCTTCTAGAATCCTATCTTCTCCCATATCCATTAGTTGGCTTAGCCTTTCTTGTTTTGTGACTCATTGTGTCATGTTGGTGATTGTTGCTACGTGTAGACTAGGTACCAAAAATTCTAATGTCACCATTACCTCTTGTCCATACACCAACCTGAATGGTGTTTGTCCTATCAACTTTTTTCATGTAGTCATATTTTCCCATATACTGCTGGTATCTTCAAATCCCAATCATCCATGTTGACATTGTAGATATTTGTCAATGCATTCTCTAGGATCTTATTAAAGGCTTCCATTGTTCCATTTTCTTAAGTGTGAGATGGTGTACTCTTTTTATGATAGACTTCAAACTCCTCATTCATATCATTGATAGTACTATTGATGAAGTGAGTGCCCTAGTCACTCATCAAATTCCTTTGGCATCCAAATCTAGTGATCATGTGCTCAAACAGAAAGTGCATTGTTGTCTCTACGCTACAATATTTTACTGGTGTTGCTTCTTCCCATCTCGTTAAGTACTATGTCGCAATAATGATATACCTTGCTGTTGACATTTTTGTTGGTGGGTTAATTGGTCCTACAAAGCATATTTCCTATTTGTCGAATACTTTCAATGTTACTTGTGGTCAAAGGGTCATCTCATCCCATCTATTAGGTTTTCCAACCCTATGAAATACATCACATCTCTAGAAGTATCCATTTTCATCTCTGTGAATGGTCGACCACCATAGTCCTACATGCAATACCTTATGTGTGGTATATTTTCCTACATAATTTCCTCCGACTATTCCCTCATGAGCCTCTAATAAAATCCTAGGCCTTTCATCTTCTAGTACACATCTTCTCAAGATGTTGTCTTCACCCATCTTGTATAAGTTTCTTGCAATCAATTGATGGTCTGCAGCTCTGACTACTAGATTTTTCTTTTGTGCAGTGTTGAATTCCTATGGCACAGATCTTGTACTCAAGTATTCAATGATGTCAGCAAAATATTCATCAGCTACTTGTACTGAAAATAAATGTGCATCAGGGAAGTTGTCCTCTAAATTTTTAGGTTCCTTTCCATTGGTGATCCTCGACAAGTGATCGGGTCCTGCACTCCACCTCCCTGGTTTGACTATCACTTCAAAGTCAAATTTCTAAAACAATAGTAACCATCTACAGATTCTCCCCCCCAACACTGGTTTATTGACTAGGTATTTGAGGGCATAATCATCTGTGAACATTTTAAAGTGTTTCCCAAGTAGATAGTGTCTGAACTTCTGCAGTGCATATACCATTGCTAGGCCTTCTCTTTTTGTAGTATTGTAGTTCTTCTCTGACTCTGTCAGTTTTCTTCTTACAAATGCTATAGGATGGTATAACTCTCCTACTCCTGGTTGCACCATAATAGCTCCAAGTGCTATGGTTGATGCATCTACATGCACATGAAAGGTATTTTCCCAACATGGGAATACTAGTATCGATGTTGTTACCATCTTATATTTTAGAGTGTCCAACCCTCGTTGACAGTCCTCATTCCACTGAAATTTACTATCTTTCTTCAATAGTTTCTCCATAAACATAGTGATCCACACATACCCTTTTATGAATTTCATATAGTAACTTGTGTGTCCCATTGTTTCTCTCAACTGATGTACTGATTTTGGTGGTGGTAAATTGACAATCATTGCAATCTTGGCAGGGTCTACTATCAATCCTTCTTTGCACACTATATGTCCCAATAGTATTCCAAAAGGTGTCCCAAATATGCACTTATTGATATTCAATGGGATCTGAAACTTCCTACATATTTCCAACATCATCCTTAACACTTCCACATGGTATTTCAACAAACTATAGACTGTCCAATCATCTAGATATACTTCTAAAAACTCATGGATGAATTCTTTGAATGCAGATATGACTACTCTTGATAATATTGTTGGTGCATTCTTCAACCCAAAAGGCATGACTATGTACTGGTAGGATCCCCATTATGTGGAAAAAGTGGTCTTGTACCTGTCTTTTGGGGATATCTTAATCTGATGGCAGCCTGAGAATCCATCTATGAAAGAGTATGCTTCTTGACCTCCTACATTCTCTAATACCTCATATTTGAAAGGGGTAGGAAAAGGGTCATGTAGGAAAGCATCATTCAACTTTCTCAGATCAAAACATATCCTTATGCCTCATTACTTCTTCCCCTGGACTACCATAGGTCTTATCCATTCTAATTCTTCTATTAGTTCTATGATTCTATCTTCCAACATTCTGTCAATTTATTCTTTTACTTTCTGCTTATAGATTGGGTTCAGTCCATACGGTCGATGTCTGACTGATCTAGCCTTAGGTTTGAGAGGTATATTCATATCTTCTATCTCTCATGATATTCCTTTCATATCTATAAAGTTTATTGGGAATAGGTCATTGTACTCACGCAACAACTCTGTTATTCTTGCCAGTGCCTGTTCATCCCAATAATCTATGATACTGGCCATTTTTGGATTATCATTTGTCCCAATGTTTACTTTCTTCACCTTGATTGGCACAGAAAATACTTATGATTTTAGAGATGGGCCTTCCACCTCTCTTTCTCCTTCAGTTTATTTAATTTGAATGTTACGTGGATCATCTTCATCTCGTGTTTCTTCCTACACACGGTAGCATGACAATAGTTCTTTCAATGTCTATCTATTCTGTTGTTGGTATTGTGTTAGAATTTCAACCTATGGTTCTTGAATGAATATTACCCATATGATTTGTTTGAGTTTTGAATTCACGTTGGGGTTCTCATTTTCAAATGAGAAAGTGACTATAAAATTATGATGTAACGTTGTCCATTCTACAGTGCCTCTGCATAGTTCCTGATCTACATACCAGTTTGTTGGAATTCCTTCCAATGTGTGAATAAAGTGAAGAGGCCATTCTTCTAGTGGTGTCATTTTCCATAGTGTTCTGCACTTCTCCAAGTGTTTTGTTTTTGTCCCATGTCCCTCATATCTCTGCAGTTGATTTCTTCCCTATTCTATGCCAAATTTGATGCGTAGTAATCGCTTACATTGGTACCAATACTTGACTGTCTCTTTGTGTGCACCCCACCATCTTGTAGATGTCTCCTTAAGTGTTATGTCTAGAGATAAGAGCCTATGATTTTCTAACACTTCATATTTGTATCTTGTTAGGAATTCTTATAAGTCATTCACCCCATGAAAACTAGGAGGTTCTCTTATCTCTATACCTACCCATCTTACTATGTGATATATTCATGCGCACCTTCTTGTGGATACTTCATGTAATATTTCTTGCCAATTATCCAACCCTGTATCTAAGTCTGAAGTGCATGATCTGATGCTTCTCTAGCTGAGTACTCCATCTGTAGTTGTATTTACATAATCTTCTTCTCGCACAGTGGTTCTGTATAACCGGTTGATTTCCTCCAGGTCTAAGTGGGTTCTACAAACCTTTCTCCTTCTGATAGGTCTAGTGGTGCAACGAATCAATATTATAATGACTCGAATGTCATCTTCCTCATCTCCAAATTGATTATTTCATGGTGTTCAAACACCCAATCCAATCCAAGAAATGTTGGATAACTTGTTGTTCCATCCATGATTTCTATTACTTGAAAATCGGCTTTCGTGCGCACTCCATCCAGATCTATTGTCACACCCTTTATCCTTCCAATTGGAAGAACCTTATGTTGATTTGCTAGTTTCAGCTGAACAAGTGAATATCCTAATATGGCATCTCCCATAAATTTCCATGTCTTCTTGGGTAACACATTTACTTCAGAGCCTAAATCCAGTATAATATCCCCCATGTTGAAATATCCAAAGTTGGCATTCAGTCTAAACTCTCTACTTGTCCTCCTCCTTGTATGCAAGTGATTAATGGTTCTCTTCTTTATCTTTCCCTCTACATCTATGTTACATATTTCTAACTTATTTTGTAATACTTTAACAGATGATGGATCATTTAGTATCTTAACATGGGATTGTAGAAAATCCTTTATGGTACTTACTTGTCCTAGGGGCTGTGATTCATTAGTGTGATCCAGCGATGAAGGCATCTCATATGTTGTTACCTCCTGAGTATGTTGTGGAGTTGACGTAGATGAAATGCTTGGCTTCAACAATTCTTGTCTGGATTGCTTGAATATCTCCTTTTCTTTTTTTGCATCAAATTGCTTTTGTGGTTCGACATTCTTCTTCACCAATTGGTGTTGTGATGGATCTTTTCTTACTACATCATCTCTGGTCTTATCTCCTCTGCACATAACTATGTTGATATTTCTTCCATCATCCATTGAACATTCTGATTGTTTTGATTTCTCTTTTCCTAGATCTTCCTCAATAATGTCGAACAGTCTTTTGTGTCATGATCTGATGCGCGAAAATACATACATCTCCCAAGTGGAAGTGGACATTCTCTTGCATAGTGTCCTGGATTTTGACAATTATGGCATGCCACCGGTCCTCTACATATTACAAAGCCTCCTCTACCTCATCCCCCACCTATGTATCGATCTCGATCTCCTCACAGTGCATTGCACTCATGCACCTAATTGTACTATGCAGGATTATACTATGGTTGCGCAATATTTTATTGTGGTTGTGCAGTTTTAGATTGGGTTGGTACTTGGTTAAAATATGGTGCAACTTTACCTGTCATGATTTCTTCCTGCACCATATATGTGTTTGATGTTCTTTCTCTCATCAACTCCATTGTTCTGCAATCTTTTTCAGCTAAATTCTTCAGATCCTCCTTCAACTTCTCTATTGTTGGATCTGTCTTTTGATATTGGTTCTCTTCTAGTTGTAAGGTTGCTTACAGAGCCTCTTATTGAGTTTGAAACTTTTGTTGTATCAAAGGGTATTTCAAGTGTGGTAATAGTGAATTCACAAATAGATTTCTATGTTGCATATCTATCACGACATTTTTCAGCTTTCCCTTCAATCATTTGAATCTATGGCCTATCTCCCAGACAAATTGCCCTGGTTTCTGTCTAATCTCTATCATCTCATTCATGTACTGGTCCTCTGAGATACGATTTTGGAATTCATTCATCAACAACATATTGATATCCACAATCATTCTGGTTGTTCTTGGTGGACAGTTTGTAGCTAAGATAATGTCCAATGCGCAGTCTCTTAGTGTGATGGCCAACTGTGAAAGTTTTGTATCCTCATATTTTCTCTTCTTTTATTCCCAGATATTTTCAGAGATGAACAACTGCTTCTCACTGTCCTTCGATGCCTCTCCCTTAAATTCTGGTAACCTGATGGTGGGATCATGTCCTTCCATCATGAATGATGAACTACTACCTCTGTGATCTAGGTGGATATCGATGGCCACCCACCTATTCCACTAGTTTGAAAAACAATTTTCCACCTTGCCATTTTTTAGGCAGTTCTTCGGGTTCCAAACTTCCGGGGTCATTTTGAGGCCCTAAATGACATTTTTTAGGGATTTTGGGCCGAGGGGACTAACAGAATCACATCCCTAGGCTAGTCGAAAATTGTTCTTCTCAGTTAGAACTTTCCAATGGACTATCGTGCACCTAAAATGGAGATCATATGAAAAAGTTACGACCCCAAGAAGTTGATATACTAACTTACCCAAACGGGGCCCACATGACTATTGGTGCTTCATCTCCTAGAGTTAGGTTTTTGGATGTCTTTGGTTTTTGACATTCCTATTTATTGTAAAATGCCTTCATATCCTCATTGTAACTAGCTTCTTGCGAATGAGCATAGTCATCACATCTCTTCTCATAGATAAGTCGTCGCCATTCCAGCAAGCTTGTTTTCCATTGCATTTTACAGTTTCAACTTATTTCCTTATTGAATAGAAAACCAATTTTATTGTATCTTTCTTATTTTTTGTTAAGAATCTTTTAATAATATGTATTCATTTTGTTATGCTCATAAAATATGGATAACTCGACGCGGTGTAGATCCTTGACTAATGCTTCCTTAACTGGCTCCCCCAGTTGTTTCTCCCTATGTATATGTACTTCTTGATGTGTTTCTTCCACTGGAATTAGGTTGTCTAAATGGTGGTGTTCTCGCTAGTGTATTAGTCTCACATGGGATTATGGGTTCCACACTAACACTAATATGGATAGGATTTTTGCCTTCAGTTTCTTCCCTTGGACTTCTTATCTTCCTTTCATATGATGCACATAGAATTTCTTCAATCTTCTCCACAGCCCGAAGATCCTCTACCTCTTCTTCATCACTTGTCAAGCCTTCCCTCACGGATATGTCTCTCTTCTTATTGTTCATCTTGTATTGGTAGGGTGCTCCACTGCGTGTTCTTCCAGTTGTTTCCATGATCTTCTTGATATGGTCTTCCTCCATCATGATTGGATCCAATGCCTCCTCCTTCTTTCCTTTATCCATCTCTTCCTCCATTTCTTCGTCTCTTGGAAGTGCTTCCCCCCTTCCCCCATGCACATAGCGAAGTTAGTTGTCTGATGCCATTGTCATTACACTTTGTTATACAGTAAAATCTTGATGGAAATATAAAATGATCTTATATACCTACCTTGAGGTCCCTTCCAGAACTCTTGCTCTGTTGCGTTGTAAGACTTCGTAGTATCTACTACAAACTCTTTGATAAATCCTGCAACAATGTTGTCTAACCAGAAATCTATTGCTCGTGTAAATTTATTGTCAACCTATTGTAACTGTGCAATATCCATAGAATTCCACAATAGCTGTTTGATCTGATTTGTAGGGTGGTTGTATTTCAACCTAAATAACCACTCCTACAACACATGCGGGAAATCACAGAAAAATACTTCATGCAAGTCTCTAAATACATATTTTTCTAAATATTTGCGCGGTGTTAACTTTGGGTTTTCGTTATCTTTTTGCGCAAATTCCAGCTCCTTGTTTTCAAACATATATCGATATTTTCCTTTGTTGATTTCCATGGTCTAAACATCCCCTTTTATATTCTCATTATTTTAACGTTTCCTCACCCAATCTGACATTCTTTTTTCGATTCTTTAGTAGATATCATTCACTCAATCCATTATGTTTGGTCCCGACAACAGAACCATTAGTTGGTTTGAATTTCCTCTTGCTACCTTTCTTGGGCGGATCCAAGTCCAGGTCTACTATGGTTTCCAACAAAACCCCTATAAAACTGTCAGCCCCTCTAGTAAACCAAAAGGAAACATAGTACACAGAATGCACTACGTAGTCTCACCTGAGATAGTTCTATTGGTGGTTGCAATCCTCATGTTCTTATAGCCAGGGAATGAGTGGGGATATAGGATTAAACTATGTGATCTTCATTAGTCACCTTAAAATTCATCTTATATTGAATACCATGTCATTCTTATTCATGCATGCACAATAACATATCTAAATAGTCATTCACGCATTTGTCTAGTATCTATTCATTGAAAGTAAAGGAAATACACAATATTCAATCACATAACACATGATCTACCATGGTTCACCTCTCCTAGGGTATGTCCACAAATATCTGTCTTATATTCTTTTTTATTATAGTTTTTCCAAAACTACAACACCTTGCGCATTACAATTCCCCATCACTGGGTCGAGATATACAATGAGGAGGACTAGATCACACCAGAATCCTTAGCCTGTGATCTAACCCTCAATATCTATGCTTATTTCCTCTCCCCATATCAACATCTTACAAAACAGATCTAACTTACAGTTGTTCCCTCCTCGAATGACATAGTAACATTAATCAACCAAAAAGGAACCATATTCCCATATGAAACACCAACAACCCCAACCTAGACCTCCTTGGTACCTATTTGTACATGTTTTTGGATTACCATCCATTACATTCTCTTACCAAAACCCTAACCCTATCATGGCTAGGTCTTCTTGCATGTGTGCCTCGCATGCTTTCCTCTTTTGCATGTGCATCTATCTTGCACATGTTGCTTCTCCTACATGCGCATATTCCTTATAAATTCTTTTTTTCCTACATTCACATCTTATTTCCACATGTTGTTTCTCCTTCCAGTTGTATTTCTCCCACATCGTGATTTTCTCCCAACCTAGGCCTGCGCCTAAAAACCATGTAGTGATCATTGAAAGTGTCACATTTCCAAATAAATGTGAACCTAATCACGCATATGATATGTTTTTTAACCCATTCTTCACATACACCCTTGTATTTTTCCTAAAAAAAAAAATAGAATACTTATTATTTCCAATACATCCAATAAAAGTATTCTACTATTAAGAATCTCTTTGTATATGTCTCAATGCTTAGGTAGTTTAATATATGCCCCTGTGCTTTTAGGGTCATATAGTTGTCTCCCACTACAGATCTGTACATCATGTTATAACAGGAGCATGAAAGGATGTTAGGGATCCAGTCCCAAATGAAGTCAATCCATTTTCTCTAGTATCAGTTTATAAACTACTACCACAAACAACCATTGTGATACCAACAACTAAAGAAGAAAATCTTGTTTTCAAATAGAATAAAGGTGCACCACACCGACACTCATTATTCATTCATACATTTACTGGAAACGACATTGTGAATCTTGGAAATCTATCTTCATTTCTTATTTCAGTCGATCCCTCCCCTAGAATCGACATCAGATGGATCTTTTTTCATCCTCCCACTCTATAATCGAGGTTTTATGGATGTTCCATCATCTAGTAGGGGTATCTTGGAAGGCTATGTCAAGAAAATAGATCCTTTGTTCCTTCGTTATCTTTTCTTTCATGTTGGCAATAAAAATGTTTACCTATGAGGTACCATTATATGTAGGGGGTTTTCTGACCTCAGTTCCAATCCATCTTATTACTCTGATATTTTTGCATCGCCTTGAAAATCGCTCATACGAACCTTGCCGCCAACTATCAAACGTTTCTTCTGAATCCTCATCAACACATTGTATGCTTCTCCAACTTACTGATCTGTCTGTCGTAGGATTGTTTTATTTTGTTCATGTTCCTACTATGATGATGTACAATTAGACAAGGGCCTTCGACTCCATATTATGGTCCACTGGTTCAATAAATCTAGGCCCCAGATAAGGATCTAAGGGATGAACTACTTTTATGTCATACTCTTCAAACATCATGGTGTCCCTCTTTAGGTCATTTATAGAATAATTTTCATATGCCCAATAAATAATGAGTAGAGAAGGGTACTGATCCTTATCTCCCATTATTTCAATCACCTCAAAATCAGTTGTGGTCTTAGCTCCCGCAACATCTATTTCCACATTTTCCAGCCTTCCAACTGGGAAGATGCAATAATAATTTTCCATTCTCAATTGGATGGGGGGATATACTAAATGAAGTTTTCCCAAAGCTTCCCAGGTCTTTTGTGTAGGATGTTAACATATGATCCCAAATCTAGCATGACATCCTGTATTTCAAACGCATCTAGCTAGGCTTCTAACCTAAATTATTTTCCAGTTCACACCTTTCTCCTTTGTATTCTCTGGGTATTCTTCTCAGGGAGGTTAGTACTTACTATGGATTTTGGGGTTCTCTCATTCCCCAGTATCAATTAAAGGGTGTTGTGTAGCTTCTCAATAATTTGGTCATCCCCTAGGATATCAAAGAATAACTGAAACCAAAGATTGATTACACTTTGAGACTGGTCAGGATGTTTTCTTGGAATTGCATAATTCATGGGTGTTGGTAGTGAGGTAGGGGATTGCATAGGGTTAGGTTGAAAAGAATATCTAGCATGATTCTCTATTGATTCTAGAATGGGGACACTCTTAAACATGTCTATTGAATTTTTGAAAAACAACTTTTGTTTCACAGGATCATACCTGTCATCTTTGGGAATAATTTTATGTATCTCAGGCTGACTATCCACGTCTGCCCCAGTCTTTTCTCATCCATGAATGATGATGTTAATATTTGTTAGTTGTCCCTCAATTCCCATTTTTAATTCTTATCTTATGATATTACCTCCATGTTGATGAACTCAGTCTTCCCACTTTGCGATCAATTGTGGACAGTCTTCATTTGCATGCCCATTATTTCTGTAGTGCGAGCACCCTGGTCATCTTGGGTGAGGGAATTTTATGGCCAAATGACCTTGTTAGTTACATTTGTATCATCTGATCGACCCTCTGCCTCCATTTCTCACACTTATGAATCCACCTCCATCCCTGCCTCCCTAGCCTCTTCCAGTTCCCTGGGGGTTTCATTTACTCTAAATGATGTCTGGTCCAATATGTCAACAAGTGCGTCCAGTGCTCTACATTGATTTTTGGCATGGTTCGTAGATGCACAAAACTCACAGTGTATTGTATTGGGTGCAATTGTGTACTTATACATAATATGACACTACCTCGACGCATGTCCCTTTGTCTAACAAATCTCACAATACTTTGTGTCTAATGGGTTAGAGTGCCTGAAGAATTATTATACAGCCCTGGTGTATGGAATGGTGGAGTCGCAGGCACTTTCACAACTCCTCCTGTACGTCTTGAAGGAAGCCCCATTAGGTTTTGAAGAGGTCCCATTCCCCTCATGTGTGGACATTCATTTTCCAGATTCCCTTCTATGTAGTAGCCTGTGCACCAAACCTAAGGGCCTCTTGGTCTTTGTGTGGTTAATTCTCTAATATTCTCCATTAGCACTGATATTTGTCCCTGAAGTTGCGACAAATTTTCATTTACTGGGGGTCTGGTCATTCTTAAATTTCCTAGATAAACTTCCATGGCTTCGACCTTCATTGATTTATCCAAGGTTTATGTTAACATGGTTATCCATTTTTGCGTTAAAGGAATTCTCGTCAGAGGTAGTAATCCTTAAATATACCATTCCCTCTGGTGATCTCCATGAATTGGATGTGCTAGCCTCCTAATAACATCCTTGAACTTTTGGTTGTACTCCCAGACAGATTTTCCTTCCCTTTGTTGAATATTCCCTTTTTTTATTCTCCTTCCCTTTGTTGAATCTTTGACAGAGGTAGTTTGAATTCAGCGATGAACTTCAAATGAACTTGGCCAAGGGTGAATGCTTTTCCTTGCAGCCCAGGTTCAATATCCTTCATATACCATTTCAGAGCATGACCCCTCAAGGTAGTATGAAACTCCACTAACTTATTTGCATTGAGAGTCCCTCTTGACCTCCAAATGGCTTCACACAAGAACCAATATTGCTCTACATCTTCATCTCCTTTACCCAATAATTTTGGGTATGATCCTCCCATATGTTCAGCTATTATGGGTTTCAGTGTTCCTATTAGAATAAAACCTATTGGTCCTGGTTGTGATATGCTTGGGGATCCCAATATCCTCCCAATGTTTACACTTAAAAACTAATTCTGACTAACTGGTTGCAAAGGAATAGAAATAGCATAAGTAGGCGGTGTATAATTTACCACGGGTATAGAGGACACCTGGGGGATAGGTTATTTGGGTCTAGCTTCACTGAATTCTGGGCAGGTTTCTTTGATCTGGGGGGTCTCGTTCTCTTCCTCTTGAGAATCCTTCTCTGTTTGATTCTTGATGTCTACTGCTATCATGGTTGATTCTTCTTGATCTCCCACAAGGTCCATACATTATTCATCCTCCCTTGCTTCTTCACATTCTTCTTCTCATCCACCCATATGGGGACTCCTTTCTCTCTTCTCTTTTCAACAATGGAATCTCTCCTTAATTCTCTCTCATTTCTTGTGTTTGTTTCTTTATCTCCCCCCATCTGTCAAAGAACCCTTCCCCCTTCTTAGGTTATGCTCCCACCCCAAAATCACCCTACCCCAAGCGTAGGTGTTTAGGATGCCATCTAAGTTGAGGGAATAGTTATCATCCCCTCCTCCATCAAGAATACTTTGATCCACACGATAATTTCCCTCAACAATTTGTCATGCACACCTTTCTTGAAAATTTCTTCCGCGTGTGAAAAATATTGGTGATTCTCGTATGAAAATTCGACGATGTATCCCTCTAGAGTCGTGTGAAACCAGAAATCAACTACTCACATGATCTGGTGATCCAGTTGATGAAGTGTTGTGATATTATTTGTATCCCAAGTACAGGTCTTCTAGATGCGTTCTTGGAATTAGGGAGCTTCTTGAAGCCTATCTATCCAATGGAATAGTGCTTTCAGAAATTTAACCCATAATATCTCATACTGGTTGCTCGATCTTTCTTAGTAAAAGATGTAATCTCTCGTATTCCTCGTAGATCTTCTTCCTTCCATATAAAGGCATAGTAATTTCTTTCCCACCATTTCCGAATATCATATCTATAGATCTGTGGAAGCATTCTCCTCCCAGGTTCCCTTTTAAAGCACATGTCCCAGAAACAGAACCATTTTATTGGTGCAAAATTGTTTAGACCAGGGTCCTTCTTAGGTTCCCAACAAAAGGTACCGAAGTAGTCTAGAGAGTTGGCATTTTCATCTTCCCGAGTGGGAAGAAGTCTCACCTGAAGCACAACCGATACATGAAAGAGAGGGAAGGGTAAGGAGAATACTTAGACAAACCTATAAGATATAGAGGCTCATTGTAATCTTGTGCATAATAGACTAAACCTGTAACAATCCTGAGGAATTCCTAACTGAGAAATAAATAAACAGAGTTGTGTTTCCATTCATAAAGCCACATTTACATACATCAAACATAAAGATAATAAAGAACAACAACTCATTCATGCGTTAACACTGAATATGCAAGATATAGACTCACAATTTAGGCCTCTATTTATATTGATAATACCAAAATATGATATATTGTTTGTCTAGTTCTCACCCAGATATTCCTATTCAACGATAGTATAATATTGTCCCATTACATCAGTGACTCTCGTCACACTATCAAGAGTTACAATAGGAATAGTAATATCTCAGAACTAACATACTAGGAAATAATGACATTACATCCCTTTCATTAACTTTCCACTATTATCTGATCATTCATTCACTATGATCATTAGCATTATCATTCGCAGTATCATTAGCCTATTACAATCTCATTAGTATCATATATATAATCTGATATTGTTGGTTAAGAACTCGAGAGTTCTTTATTTTCTTGATCTTGTTGTTGATGTTGTGTTTTCCCTTTAATTGTTTTATGTCTCTTCCTTTCTTGCATTGTCTATCTTCTCAACAACTTGCACAACTTCCATTCCCCAAATTGAAGCTGCAATATGTTGTGCGCAACTTCTAATGAACAAAACAAAGGGCCCAAAAAACCTCTAGAAAACAACATAGAACATATGTTTTTCAACCTATTACATGATAGTAAGGTTAGTAGGTAGGATTAATAAACCTAGACCACCTCTCCCTAATGGTACTCATCATGCCCCAAATTTTCATACAACCCTTTTCTCATGTGTAAGATTATTTGACAAATGTTTCCCTCTCTCTACACACATCTAGAGACAAACATATTAAACAACACTATATAATAGTCATGACTAAATAATAAGCAATGTTATATACATGTCAATTATGCATAATTGAACCCCATTTTGGTTCCACATATCTTGATTCAATTCGGAGTCCATCTGCACCAGTGATCTTCCCATCACAATTGAAAAAACATAAATAGCATCATATAACATAATAGATTTCATCATGTAACCATGTATTCATTTTCAATATTACATAACATTACAAGAATATCAAAGCATAAACAATTAAAGATATATGTACATGTCAAGCAATAATCAAACCAAATTAGATAAAAAATCTATATCACATCATCCATAAAATCATCTATCAACCAAACACGTCATTCGTATAACCATAATGCCCCCAAATAATAACAACATATAAATGAAATAAGAAAAAGATACTACATAGAGTTCAATTGCATAGCTTAATAATTAGTATTTGTAGATTTAGATTTTCTCACCAAAGTTAGGCTTTGTTTTATTTATGAGAAATTTATGAACTTGTTAAGAACCAAATATCAATATAGCATAGAAAAACCTCAGAAAAAGTAGTCAATGCCTTGAAACAGAGATAGTTTCTGATAATAAGCCTCTTCAAGGGGGCAACCTCCTTTTACCCCACTTAAATGTTCAAGTACAAGATGATTCAAAATGAAAATGTCTCCTTGGTATATATAGGAGACTAGGAGGTATAATTACAACTAATGGCCTAAATCCAACATAAATAAAATAACATTACTAATATAATATGCCCCAATTAAGGGGTAATGAGCCAATATTAGGGCTTAATATGCCCCTCCCCTTGAGACAAGTGTTGTCCGCAACACTTAAGTAAATTTGGATGATTCTGTATAAAAGACTCATCTTCCCAAGTGGAATCTTCAGCCGGTAGTTTCCTCCATTTAATGAGATACTCTGAAATGGATCTATTCCTCAGTTGGCGAATTCTTGTGTCAGTGATGGCTTCAGTCTCCAATATTATTTTTACTTCCTCATGAAGTTATGGCAATATAGTTTGAACTGGGATCTTGTCACCTATAACCTTCTTTAAGAATGAAACATGGAAAATTGGGTGTACTCGTGAAGATGCAGGCAACTCCAATTTGTATGCCATAGTACCAATCTTTTGCAACACCTTTTAAGGGCCATAGTAATTTGGTGATAATTTATTATCCTTCTTGGCTTGCTTGAGGGACATCTGTTTGTATGGTTGTATTCTTGAAAACACCCAATCCCCTACTTCAAAACTTCTTTCACTACGATGTTGATCTGCTTGTTGTTTCATGCGATTTTGTGCCATGGTCAAGTTTTCCTTTAAGATTTGGAGAACTTGTTGTTGATTCTCGATGTGATATTCAACTGATTGAACCTTAGCTTTTTCTTTTAGAGAAGAAGTGATGGAAGGAGGGTGGTATCCATAAAGTGCCATAAATGGTGTCATTTTGTTGCAGTATGAAAGGAAGTGTTATACCACCATTCTGCCAAGGGTAACCATTTGAACCATTGTGTTTGTTTATC
>ML786156.1:727132-759137 GCA_009831015.1 Picea engelmannii | reverse complement strand
CTCCTTATAGATGTTAGGATTGGTCCTTCTAGTAGCCATAGCCATATTTTTACTTTCAACATTTCTTGCCACCTTAAATGCATTCTCCAATGATTTGGGTTCCCAAAGGCTAACCTCATGTTGAATGTTATCCTTTAAATTTCCTATGAATACATCAATCAAGTGCTCATCTATAATATCGGTTACCTTTATATTCAATATTTGGAAGTTCTCAATGTGCTCGGTAACTGAACCCTTTTGCTTGAGATTTATCAATTGGCTAAATTAGGCATTGCTCCTTGTATCCTCATAGTGTGCTATCATTTCTTCTGTGAAAATTGTCCAAGTGACGAGTGATTTGAGAGAACAAAGCCATCGATACCATACAAATTGATTAGGTTCTAAATATAAAGAATCAATTTATACCTTTTATGTATGTGGCACATTATGGAGATCAAAGAATTGCTCCATCTGAAGTATCCATGTGATTGGGTCCTTGCCATCAAACTTCCTCATATCAATATTAGGAACGTGGTTGGTATTCAAACCAAAGTTGGAGTTTCTCCATTCTTGATTCACCTTCCTTGTGTCCTCATTATGAATTTCATGGGATGCATTTTCACTTTCAAGTGTCTTCTCTATTACGAAATTTTTCAATACTTCCATGATCTCCCCTTTTAAACCTTCCATCATCGCTTGTAGTTCATCTTTTGTAACTATATTCTTTTGTAAATTATTTATGTCCCTACACATTTATTCACCTTCATCAAGAGTCCAAGTAGGATTTGTTGAAGGCTTAGTTGGTGTATAATTTCCCTTTTTGGGTGGCATGTTGGCCAAGTATCGCTTTTGAACCTTGATTTTGAGGTGGTTCTGCTAGACAATATTTCTTTTGTTGCATCTCCTAAGTTTCGGCCCCTCTGGGTATGAAATTTTCTTTTATGTATTTCTTTGATATTCATTCTCTGTAATTCCATAGGTATGATCTAAATTGGATGTGCCAAGTGGAATTTACAGTAGCTTCCCCACAACTTGTCGATTTTTGGCCTTTCCAGGAGATTTAACTTGTATAGCGTGCCCCACACAAAATAATTGATATAAAATTCTTAAACTCACACTTGAAATACTAAAGACTATCCACGATCAAATGCAACCAGTCCCACGCAATTTGGATACACTAGGAAGAAGTTATGATTGTTTTACCTAGAACACCTTCTTGAGACTAGTCAATAGAACTAGTCAGATACCCTATCTTACACAAGGTGTATCTACAAATGTAACATGACCCAGAAGCTGAAATATTTACCACAAATACCTTACTAATTTCTGTAAATTTCCTCCAGAGTGTAGGGTCTGAAACACTACAGGAAATGTTTCATAGTGACAATTCCGCAATGACTCAGTTTAGGATGATTCTAGAACCCTATCTTGTACAGGCTATATCTCCGAAATTATAAGGCCCCGAGAGCTGAAATTTTAAAACAACGTACCTTGATCCGTCTACTAAATATCCTCCAAGCCTTCCCTTCTAAAACATTGTAGAAAAAATGTTATAGCGAAAATTCCAAGGTGTCTTAGATGTAGCAGCAAAACCCCAAGACCTTGAGCTCTGAAACCATATGTTAAGAACCAGGTATCAATATAGCATAGAAAAACTTCAGAAAAAGTACTCAACGCCTTGAAAAAGAGATAATTTCAGATAATAATCCTCTTTGAGGGGGCAACCTCCTTTTACCCCACGTAAATGTTCAAGTACAAGATGTTTCAAAATGAAAATGTCTCCTTGGTATATATAAGAGACTAGGAGGTATAATTACAACTAATGGCCTAAAGCCGACATAAATAAAATAACATTACTAATATAATATGCCCCAATTAAGGGGTAATGAGCCAATATTAGGGCTTAAAAGAACTCTCGTATTCTTACACACTATACGCTCACCAAGTTTTCCATAAAACCTTGAAAAATATTTGGGAATATTCAATGTGTGGATAGGATGTGTTATTGTTTTCCGAGGTACCTCATACTGAGTAGGAAAATAAACTTTACCTTTTTCCCTTTCTTTCCTTAAATATTGAAGGTTCAACCCTATCATCCACAACAACACAATTTGCGTGAATTGCATTGTTGAGTGCCAACTATTACATTCAAGCTGCATAATCCCTTTAGCTGATAATTAGGTGTCTTCTAATGCATTCACAATAAATCTCCAAGTATTATTAGTATGATGTGAGTAACATTACCATTGTCGTCGTGTTTTTTACATATAATATTACCTTTATATTTGATATGATTTAAGGTATCCAAAGTATTTTCAAATCTCCAATAATCTTGAAATGAAATTCAAATAGATTAATAATATGGATTTCAATGTTTTTATAATAATTTTTTCTAATAATTTACGTTTGCTATAAAGAAATGATTATTATAAAAACAATACAAGCCAAATATTGGCTAGTCCCTTCCTTTTTAGGTGTACAAGTCAAGTTGCATGCATTAAGATAAACATGTGTAAAGTTATGTCAAATGTTGAACTTGACCCTTGCTTTAGTTTGGGTGAAGAAACATAAATGAAGACATAGATTTTAGATACTTTAGTTGATTCCACACGAGTGACACTTACCTTGTTGCATCAAGGTGATTATTTTTTTATTAATAAAAAATATCGACCTTTCAAAGTGGAAGATAGATTGTGAATAAATGGTGTTCCTGTATCCTTTTCTGCAAATCCAAAATTTTAAAATATTTTATGAAATATCATAAGTGAAATGTGTAACTCAAACGACCATCCAGCTACACGTTCCCTAATGAATAGTGGCTCATTAAAGTAAAATACAATTCTTTAGATTTTTGCACTAGATTAAAGAAATACAATTTTTTAGATTTTTACATGATTTTAGTGCAAGGCGGCCAAGGACTAGATCCTCTCATTCCATCTGAATGTGAGATTAAAAAAAATTGAATCGTAATCATAAAAAAATTGCATCAATGTATCCATGCAAGATTGAAGTATGGAACTTCATTTCACTTGACTATTGTTGTACCACTGAGCTATAAAGGAAATGTTAACAGATCCATCATGAACCAATTAACATGATCCAATTCACATGAGAGGAACAAAACAAGAGGGATGACGATTCTTTGACTTTACTTCTCTTAACCATTGTGAAGAGATGTGAATTAAATGGCACTTCTATGCTTATGGGCCTGCAAATTCTATCTTTGTTATCCTACACCATTCATTCATTTTCCAGTTAAAGTTGGTAATGTATGTACACCTTTAATTTAAGAGGCTCTGGCCTACTATTAGTTGATTTGAAATGAAAGAAACATGCACAATTAGTTTATTTAAAATATGGGCGTGGAAATAATTTCCGAAAAATAACTGTTCAAAACTGATATCAAAGGGATATGTACCAGTTATTGTCAGTGCAATACTCACTGCAATTATTTACAGATTTTTTTAGACGGACAATCAAATTAATGTGGTGAAGATTAATTTTCATTTTAGATGTATTAACTATGCATTTATATATTTATATATGTGTTTGGTTACATATACATGTGTTGTCATGCTATAGAGAAAGCATACATTGATTGCCATTGTTTGTTTTACTTTCCTCTTTCTACCTTTCTTGGGAAGACCCAGGTTCAGGTCTACTATGATTTCCAACAAACCCCCTCTAAAACTATTGGTCCCTCTACTAAACCAGAAGGAAACGAAGTACACAGAATGCACTACGCAGTCTCACCCGAGATAGTTCTATTAGTGGCTCCAATGCTCATGTGATTGTAGCCGGGGAATGAGTGGAGATCTAGGATTAAAATTTGTGATCTTCATTAGTCACCTTAACATTCAACTTATATTGAATACCCTGTCATTCTTATTCATGCATGCACAATAGAATATCTAACTAGTCATTCACGTATTTGTATAAGATCTATTCATTGATAGTAAACGAAATACACAATATTCAATCACATAACACATGATCTACCATGGTTCACCCCTCCTTGGCTACATACACAAAGATTTGGATTCTCTTCTCTTTTATTATAGTGTTTCCAAAACTACAACACCTCATGCATTACAATTCCCCATCAGTGGGTCGATATCTACAATGAGGCAAACTAGTTCATAGTGGGATCCTCAGCCTGTGATCTAACCCTCAATATCTACCCTTATTTCCTCTCCTCAGCTCAACATCTTACAAAACAGATCAAACTTATAGTCCTTCCCTCCTCGAACGACATAGTAACATTAATCAACCAAAAAGGAACCATATTCTCATACAAACCACCAACAACCCCGACCTAGACCTCCTAGGTACCTACTTATACATGTTTTTGGTTTACCAACCATTACATTCTCTTACAAAAACCCTATCCCTATCATGGCTAGGTATTCTTTCATGCGTACCTCACATGCCTTCCTCTTCTACATGTGCATATGTCTTGCACGTGTTTTTTCTCCTGCATGTGCATATTCCTTATACGTGTTTCTTTTCCTGCATGCACATCTTATTTCCACATGTTGCTTCTCCTACCAGTTGTATTTATCCCACGTTGTGATTTTATTCCAAACTGGGCCTGTGCCTAACAGGCCCCCAACACTGACACTGTGACTCGTCTCGAGTCACTACCTAACTCCAGTGTCTGTCACTCCTTTTTCCAGCTCTTCGTACATATATTTTATCTATTGGCAATGCTCCTGAGCATGGCTTCTCTTTGCTAACATGGTCTCAACCACCTGCGCAATTACTGGTGGTCATAAGATCTTTCCCCCCTCCAAGCCTATCTATTCGAGGTGCACTTTCCCTGTGTCAATTTCCATGACCAATTGTTCTTCCTTTTCTTGTAGGGGATCCAATTGAACTTGTCGTGTGATCTTCTATGCCTGCACCTCTTTTTCTTCTGCCTAAAGGTTTTTTATTTCTACGGAAGTGTTTATATTCTCTGGTAGGGACATTATCCTCTGTCGTTGCCTGACATCTTCCATTGTTGCATGAAATTTATCTTCCTTTCCTTGCAACTCTTGTATACTCCCATCCTCTAATAGTTGTGTCCATAGTCGATCTCTCTCTGCCAATAGTTCTGCCACTCTATGTATGTTCTGCATAATGCTTTATGCAGTTGTTGTCGCGTCTTCCTCTCTTTGTACTCGGATTGTTGGGGGAGTCATAGGTACTGCGTTCTCCTCCAGTTCCTTTATCTACTCTTTATATTACACTAGGGCCTGTACTATTTTCCTCATATTCTCTTCATAAGATGCTTCTTACGATTTTGCGCTATCGGGGATGGCTTGAGATACTCCACTTATTTTTTTCTCCATCTCCTCCACTCTTTGTTGTGCTAGCTTTCTCTTGTTCTCTTCCTGGCTAAGTGCCTCCTTCAGTGAGGTGTTGTATTCCTATGCCAATTGTAAGTTCATCGCATGCGACCTTGCTATAGACTAAATCTCTTGCACGATGCTCACTTGTGATTTATACAATGCTTTGGTTGGAATCTTGGAAAATGCCAAGTCCATCATATCAATCTCTCTCAACGGCCTCTGGTATATATCTTCATCAATGAACAACATGTCGGGATTATTCTTGAAGTTTACACTCTCTTTTGCTATGATCTTCACTGGCTCGCCCATCGATATCCCTTCTTTCTCTGGCGTTGTTATCTTTTGTTGTTTCTTCTCTGTTTTGACCTTTAACTTCTCTAGCACAGTTTTCACCTCTTGGAATTTCTCCAAAATTGAAGCTTTGTGGTTCTCGGTGTGCTCTGACACATCTGAAAGTCATTCCTCTACTTTCATGGCTATCAACTCCATGTTGTCTTGCGTCAATGATGTTTCCATAGGCTTTCCGTGGGCCTTTTTCTTCTTCCTAGAACCACTTGGTTTGTCCCCTGATCTATTCCTTGGGGGCTCTGGTGGTTCATATGTTTCTGGCATCGATGTATCCTTTCGATATCCTACCCAACTTCATCTTCCATGGCTACCTCTTGTGCCTCCGTCTTCTTCTGTGCTCACCTGTATGGTTGGTCCTCTTGGTGCCCGCTCTATTCCCGTTGGACCCTGTGTAGGACCACATTGTGACTTATTTTGTGTCCTAATTTTCTTTTGAATTGAGTTGATTTCTCCCATTGTACCTATTGTTGTCTTATTTTTCTAGATAGCACCATTCACACCTATCTGTTGTGCGAGGAATGTGCTACCCTGCATCTGGATTTGTACTATTTGCATTGCTCTTGGAATCTCTGGCACTTTCCACTCCTTAGTCCACTCTTGGACCTCCATTTGGATGTCCTGAATCATCAAATAGTACTTTAGCTTCAACCACTCCTTGGTTGTATCCTTCTTTTCCTGCAACCACATGTTGTGGCATGATGCCTGAAAATTCGCTATCTGTCCATACTCCTGGATAGTTTATGGTGATATCCTCCATGTATCCGCCAAGCTATTTTGGATCTCTATTAAGTATTGAATGAACATGTTCATTTTGACATTCTTCACCTTGGGATGTGTTATTCTTCGCAATGATGTGTAGTGCACTGTGCCACATTTGTCTGTACTTGGTAGGAACATTATGTATGTAGGTTTGTGCCACCCCATAAGTGTAAGGAGGATGAGTAACCATGAGTAGTGGAACTCAGATCCCTAGCCTTGTGCATCCTTGCAGTCTTCAAGGAACGCATTCAGTAGGGAAGGGGCCCATCTCATCCAACTCCCCTTTGTGCACTGCATCGCGACTGCTACTACTCTTGCGTTCACTTCTTATTTTTGGCACTTGCACATTAATTTACAACCGAGCAATCTGGTTTCAAATCATGTCACAGGATCATTGATGTCACTCATCCCGATACCTCTATTACCCTTCTCTGTGCCATAATTTGCTTTGATATCATATGAGATGGCTTTCTCCTTAGTCTTGTCTTCTAGGTATTTCTCTAGCTTCTCCCCATCTATGGGTAGCCCTCTAATCTCTGCGATAAGGTCGATGTTGATCGGCACTGGTCTATCCATCCACAAGATGCCTCCATGCACCCTTGCTAACAACTTTTTGAAACATTTGTTTATGTGTTTCTCATGCTCAAAGTGTAGTATGTCTAATAAGTTCATGATGACGGTGTTGTACAGTCCCAGGATCCATTATGCAGGCTCCAAAAATGGTGCGGCTGATGGGCCCTATCCCCTGCTCTCTACGTATCTTTGTTCTACCAAATCTGGGAACCTTGTGGTGTCAGAGACATCATGGTCGGAGTATTTAAGGCTATCAAATCCTCCTACCATGTTATCCTAGTTCTTCACTCCATTGGGAATTTTCAGCATCACTATACCTAGTTCTTCCTATGTGCGTTGTAGGCCCTGCGCACTTCTTTCTGATTTCACCTTCTTTTTCTCTTGTGGGGACGATACCCCACCCTCTGGTACCACCTCTTTTTCTATTTAATGCTCTAGTATTGTCTCTCAGCCCTGCTACATGGAACCCATCATTGGTTCTTCTTGATCTGGCCCTTTTCCCCTGGACGTGTCGAATTTCGTTCGTTCGATATCCTCTTATGGTTGCTCAGGATCTTGTGAAGTTTCTTGCTCCTCTTCCACATGCAATGTGGTCTGCTCGCACTCTGGTGTGTGGATTTTTTCCACATCCACCATTGTAGGCATCTCATTTGTTTTGGTTTGAGGCACCCGAGTGCTACTCGGTGTTCTTCTTCTGGTTATGCTCGGTGCTTCAACCCTCAGTGATGACATAGAGAATAAATTTGACTTGTAGGCTTCCAAATCGACAGAGGCTAGGGAAAATTCACAATTTATCGCTCTTTCACTCGGCTTTGTGTTCTTCTCCTTAGAAATTAATATAATGGGTCGCTTCCCCCCCTTTTTTTGACTTTACAGTGTGACGGAGACGGGATAGTTGTGCGACACTAACAATTGTCTCTTTTTCACTTTTTTTCTATGTTTGTTTCTCGTTGTACCTTTCTACTGATTAACTTCTCTTCTGTGTGCGGTTTTTTCAAATCTTGGTTTTCTTGCATCTTGTGTTCTGTTCTACCAGTTCTATTCTATCAAGACCCTCCATGTGCGTCGATCTGGTTTTTTTTATCCTCTTTTTACTTTTTATGGATTTTCGTCTTTTTCTTCTTTTTCATTTTTTTTTTCATTTTCTCTCCCTTACCTCTACTACAATACACTATATACATATCTTCTTACTACATTGTAAATTTCTAGGTGTTAGGAGGTCAATTGTTCCTATACAGTTTCATTTGACTCCCATTGATCATTCCTCTAAGTTATGTACCTCCTAAATATTTCAACTTTACAAATCCCCCTTTTGTGATAGTCTTCACTTCATTTGGTCCCAACCAATGCATTCTGAATTTTCCTAGGTGCTGAAGAAATTTACTATCATACACCAAGACTAGGTCTCCCTCCTTGAAACTCTTCCTTTTAATGTCTCTGTCATGCTAAGTTTTGTCCCTTTCTTTTTGTACTTCTTCGTGAAATCCTTCTAGAATCCTATCTTCTCCCATATCCATCAACTGACTTATCCTTTCTTGTTTTTCACCTCATTATGTCATGTTGGTGATTGTTGCTACGTGAAGACTAGGTACCAAAACTTCTAATGTCACCATTACTTCTTGTCCATACACCAACCTGAATGGTGTTTGTCCTCTCAAATTTTTGCATGTAGTCATATTTTCCCATAATATTGCTGGTATCTTCAAATCCCAATCATCCCTGTGGACATTGCCGATATTTGTCAATGCATTCTTTAGGATCTTATTAAAGGCTTCCACTGTTCCATTTTCTTAAGTGTGATATGGTGTACTCTTTTTATGATAGAATTCAAACACTTTATCCATATCATTGATAATACTATTGATGAAGTTAGTGCCCTGGTCACTCATCAAAATCCTTTGGCATCCAAATCTAGTGATCACGTGCTCAAACAGGAAGTGCATTGTTGTCTTTGTGCTACAATATTTTACTCGTGTTGCTTCTACCCATCTTGTTAAGTAATTTGTCGCAATAATGATATACCTTGCTCCTGACATTTTTGTTGGTGGGTTAATTGGTCCCACAAAGTCTATTTCCCATTTTTCGAATACTTCCAATGTTACTTGTGGTCGTAGGGTCATCTCATCCCGTCTATTAGGTTTTCCAACCCTGTGAAATACATCAAATCTCTGGAAGTAGTCCTTTTCATTTCTTTGAATGGTCAACCACCATAGTCCTACATTCAATACCTTATGTGAGGTATATTTTCCTACATAATGTCCTTCAGCTATTCCCTCGTGTGCCTCTACTAAAATCCTAGTCCTTTCATGTTCTAGTACACATCTTCTCAAAATGGTGTCTACACCCATCTTGTATACGTTTCTTGCAATCAATTGGATGTTTGCAGCTCTGAC
This sequence comes from Picea engelmannii, assembly GCA_009831015.1. Taxonomy (NCBI): domain Eukaryota; kingdom Viridiplantae; phylum Streptophyta; class Pinopsida; order Pinales; family Pinaceae; genus Picea; species Picea engelmannii. Next base: position 749,752 of record ML786156.1, on the reverse strand, counting down.
TACTAGATTTTTCTTTTGCACTGTGTTGAATTATTGTGGCATAGTTCCTATACTCAAGTATTCAATGATGTCAGCAAAATATTCATCGACTACTTGTACTGAAAATAACTGTGCATCGGGGAAGTTGTCCTCTAACTTTTTAGGTTCCTTTCCATTGGTGATCCTCAACAGGTGATCGGGTCCTGCATTCAACCTCCCTGGTTTGACTATCACTTCCAAGTCAAATTCCTAAAACAATAGTAACCATCTACAGATTCTCCCCCCCCAACACTGGTTTATTGACTAGGTACTTGAGGGCTTAATGATCTGTGAACATTTTAAAGTGTTTCTGAAGTAGATAGTGTCTGAACTTCTGCAGTGAATATACCATTGCTAGGCCTTCTCTTTCTGTAGTATTGTAGTTCTGATATGACTCTAACAGTTTTCTTCTTTCAAATGCTATAGGATGGTCTAACTCTCCTACTCCTGGTTGCGCCATAATAGCTCCAAGTGTTATGGTTGATGCATCTACATGGACATGAAAGGTCTTTTCCTAATATGGGAATACTAGTATCGGTGTTGTTACCATCTTATCTTTTAGAGTGTCCAACCATCATTGATAGTCCTCATTCCACTTAAATTTACTATCTTTCCTCAATAGTTTCTCCATAAACACAGTGATCTACACATACCCTTTTAAGAATTTTGTATAGTAACCTATGAGTCCCATCGTTTCTCTCAACTGATGTACTGATTTTGGTGGTGGTAAATTGACAATAACTGCAATCTTGGCAGGCTCTACTATCAATCCTTCTTTGCACACTATATGTCCCAATAATATTCTAAAATGTGTCACAAATATGCACTTCTTTATATTCAATGAGATCTGACACTTCCTACATCTTTCCAACATCGTCCTTAACACTCCCACATGGTATTTCAACAAACTATAGACTATCCAATCATCTAGATATACTTCTAAAAAATCATGGATGAATTCTTTGAATGCAAATATGACTACTCTTGATAATATTGTTGGTGCATTCTTTAGCCCAAAAGGCATGAATATGTACTGGTAGGATCCCCATTATGTGGAAAAAGTGGTCTTGTACCTGTCTTTTGGGGATATCTTAATCTGATGGTAGCCTGAGAATCCATCTATGAATGAGTATGCTTACTGACCTCCTACATTCTTTAATACCTCATATGTGAAAGGGGTAGGAAAAGGGTCATGTAGGCAAGCATCACTCAATTTTCGCAGATCGAAACATACCCTTATGACTTGTTACTTCTTCCCCTGGACTACCATAGGTCTTATCCATTCAGATTCTTCTACTAGTTGTATGACTCCAGCTTCCAACATGTTGTCAATTTATTCTTTTACTTTCTGCTTATAGATTGGGTTCAGTCCATACGGTCGATGTCTGATTGATTTAGCCTTAGGTTTGAGAGGTATATTCATCTCTCCTATCTATCCTGCTATTCCTTTCATATCTGTAAAGGTTGTTGGGAACAAGTCATTTTACTCATGCAACAACTCTGTTATTCTTTTTAGTGGTTGTTTATCCCAGTAATCTCTGATACTGGCCATTTTGGGATTATCATTTGTCCCAATGTTTACTTTCTTCACCTTGATTGGCATGGAAAATACTTATGATTCCAGAGATGGGCTTTCCACCTCTCTTTCTCCTTCAGTTTCTATAATTTGAACGTTACCCGGGTCATCTTCATCTGGTGTTTCTTAATACACATGGTCGCATGACAATAGTTATTTCAATGTCTGTCTATTCTATTGTTGGTACTCTGTTATAAGTTCAACCTATGTTTCTTGAATGAATATTACCCCTATGATTTGTTTGAGTTTTGATTTCATGTTGGGGTTCTCATGTTCAAATGAGAAAGTGACTATAAAATTATGATGTAACGTTGTCCATTCTGCAGTGCCTCTGCACAGTTCCTGATCTACATACCAGTTTGTTGGAATTCCTTCCAATGTGTGAATAAAGTGAAGAGGCCATTCTTATAGTGGTGTCATTTTCCATAGTGTTTTGCACTTCTCCAAGTGTTTTGTTTGTGTCCCATGTCCCTCATATCTCTGCAGTTGATTTCTTCCCTGTTCTATGCCAAATTTGATGTGTAGTAATCGCTTACATTGGTACCAGTACTTGACTGTCTCTTTGTGTGCACCCCACCATCTTGCAGGTGTCTCCTTAAGTGTTATGTCTAGAGCTAAGAGCCTATGATTTTATAACACTTCATATTCGTATCTTGTTAGGAATTATTATAAGTCATTCACCCCATGAAAACTAGGAGGTTCTCTTATGTCTGTACCTACCCATCTTACTACACGGTCTATTCTTGCACACCTTCTTGTGGATACTTCATGTAATATTTGTTGCCAATTATCCAACCCCGTATCTAAGTTTGAAGTGCATGATGTGATGCTTCTCCAGCTGAGTAATCCATCTGCATTTGGATTTACATAATATTCTTCTCACACGGTGGTTTTGTATAATTGGTTGATTTCCTCCAGGTCTAAGTAGGTGGGTTCTACAAACCTTTCTCCTTCTGATAGTTCTAGTGGCGCAATGAATCTATATTCTAATGACTCAAATGTCATCTTCCTCATATCCAAATTGATTATTTAATGGTTTTCAAACACCCAATCCAAGCCAAGCAATGTTGGATAATTTCTTGTGCCATCCATGATTTCTATTACTTGAAAATCGGCTTTCGTGCGCACTCCATCTAGATCTGTTGCCACACCCTTTATCCTTCCAATTGGAAAAACCCTATGTTGATTTGCTAGTTTCAGCTGAACAGGTGAATATCCTAATATGGTATCTCCCATCAATTTCCATGTCTTCTTGGGTAACACATTTACTTCGAAGCCTAAATCCAGTATAATATCCCCCATGTTGAAATCTCCAAAGTTGGCATTCAATCTAAACTCTCTACTTCTCCTCCTCCTTGTATGCAAGTGATTAATTTTTCTCTTCTTTATCTTTACCTCTACATATTTGTTACATATTTCTAACATATTTTTTAATACTTTAACATATGATGAATCATTTAGTATTTTAACACGGGATTGCAGAAAAGCATTTATGGTACTTACTTGTCCTAGGGGTTGTGACTCATTAGTGTGATCTAGCGATGAAGGAATCTCATATGTTGTTACCTCCTGAGTATGTTGTGCAGTTGACGTAGATGCAATGTTTGGCTTCAAGAATTCTTGTCTGGATTGCTTGAATATCTCCTTTTATTTTTGTGCATCAAATTTCTTTTTTGGTTCGGCATTCTTCTTCACCAATTGGTGTTGTGATGGATCTTGTCTTACTGCATCATATCTAGTCTTATCTCCTCTGCACGTAACTATGTTGATATTTATTCCATCATCCATTTCTTTTACAGAAATCCATTGAACATTCTGATTGTTCTGATTTCTCTTTTCCTAGATCTTCCCCAATAGTGTCAGACAATCATTTGTGTCATGATCTGATGCGCGAAAATACATACATGTCCCAGGTGGAAGTGGACATTCTCTTGCATAGTGTCCTATATTTTGACAGTTATGGCATGCCACTAGTCCTCTACCTCTTCCAAAGCCTCCTCTACCTCATCCCCCACCTATGTATCGATATCGATCTCCTCGCAGTGCATTGCACTGATGCACCTAATTGTACTATGCAAGATTATACTATGCTTGCACAATATTTTACAGTGGTTGTGAAGTTTTATATTGGGTTGGTACTTGGTTAAAATGTGGTGCAAATTTACATGTCATCATTTCTTCCTGCACCATATATGTGTCTGATGTTCTTTCCCTCTTCAGCTCCATTTTCCTGCAATCTTTGTCATCATGGCCCACTGACCTGCAAAAGTTGTAGTATGAACTCTTAGGCATTGTCTGGTATTTATCCATCATTGGAAAATGATATGGATCATGACCTTATGTCTTATAGATATCACACCATAGTCCTCCTATCGAAAAAAGGTTTGGAAGTCATGTTTCCATGTACTGTGTGAATGTTGGGCATTCGTTCTTATGTTGTCCTTCTGTCCTTCATGTGGTACACCAAACATCTTCTATTTTGTCCTTAACTTTGTTCTAGTTTAGTTGAAATGTTAAATTCTTCAGATCCTCCTTCAAATTTTCTATTGTTGGATCTCTTTTGATATTGGTTCTCTTCTAGTTGTAAGGATACTTACAGAGCCTCTTCCTGATTTTGAAACTTTTGTTGTATCAAAGGGTATTTCAGGTGTGGTAACAATGAATTCACAAATAGATTTCTATGTTGCATATCTATCATGACATACTTCATATTTCCCTTCAATCGTTTGAATATATGGTCTATCTCCCAGACAAATTCCCCTGGTTTCTGTCTAATCTCTATCATCTCATTCATGTACTGGTCCTCTGAGATACGATTTTGGAATTCATTCATCAACAACGTCCTGATATCCACAATCGTTCTGGTTGTTTCTAGTGGACTGTTTGTAGCTAAGATAATGTACCAATCCAATGTGCATTCTCTTAGTGTGATGGCCAACTATGTAAGTTTTGTATCCTCAAATTTTCTCTTCTTTTATTCCCAGATATTTTCACAAATGAAAAGGTGCTTCTCACAGCCCTCTGATGCATCTCCCTTGAATTCTGGTAACCTGATGGTTGGATCATGTCCTACCATCCTGAATTATGAACTACTACCTCCGTGATCTAGGTGGATATCGGTGGCCACCCACCTATTCCACTGGTTTGAAAAACAATTTTTCACCTTGGCATTTTTTAGGCAGTTGTTTGGGTTCCAAACTTCTGGGGTCATTTTGAGGCCCTAAATGACGTGTTTGGGGGATTTGGGGTTGAGGGGACTAACAAAATCACATACCTAGGCTAGTCAAAAAAATTTCTTCTCGGTTAGACCTTTCCAACGGACTATCGTGCGCCTAAAACGGAGATCATATGCAAAAGTTACAACCCCGGGAAGTTGATGTACTAACTTACCCAAATGAGGCCCACATGACTGTTGGCGCTTCATCTCCTAGCGTTAGGTTTTTGGATGTCTTGGGTTTTTGACATTCCTGTTTATTGTAAAATGCCATCACAGCCTCATTGTAACTAGCTTATTGCTAATAAGCGCAGTCGTCACATCTCTTCTCAGAGATAAGCCATCGCTATTCCAACAAGATTGGTTTCCACTGCATTTTACAGTTTCATCTTATTTCCTTATTGAATAGAAAACCAATTTCATTGCATCTTTGTTATTTTTTGTTAAGAATATTTTAATAATATGTATTCATTTCATTATGCTCATAAAAACTAGATCACTCCACGTGGTGTAGATCCTTGACTAATGCTTCCTGAAATGGCTCCCCCAGTTGTTGCTCCCTGTGCAGATGTAATTCTTGATGTGTTTCTTCCACTGAAATTAGGTTGTCCAAACGGTGGTGTTCTCACTGGTGTATTAGTCGCACATGGGTTTATGGGTTCGACACTAACACTGATATGGATAGGATTTATGCCTCTGGTTCCTACCCTTGGACTTCTTATCTTCATTTCATATGAAGTGTGCATAATTTCTTCAATCTGCTCCACAGCCCGAAGATCCTCTACCTCTTCTTCATCACTTTTCAAGCCTTCCCTCGTGGATATGTCTCTCTTCTTATTATTCATCTTGTATTGGTAGGGTGCTCCATTGCACGTTCTTCCAGTTGTTTCCATGATCTTCTTGATATGGTCTTCCTCCATCATGATTGGATCCAATGCCTGCTTCTTCTTTCCTTTATCCATCTCTTCCTCCATTTCTTTGTCTCTTGGAAGTGGTTCCCCCCTTCCCGCATGCACATAGGGAAGTTAGTTGTTTGATTCCATTGTCATTACACCTTTGTTATACAGTAAAATCTTGATGGAAATATAAAACGATCTTATATACCTACCTTGAGGTCCCTTCTGGAACTCTTTCTCTGTTGCACTGAAATGCTTTGCAGTATCTACTGCAAATTCTTTGATAAATCCTGCAACAATGTTGTCTAACCAAAAATCTATTGCTCATGTAAATTTATTGTCAACCTGTTGTAACTGTGCAATATCCACAGAATTCCACTCTAGTTGTTTGATCTAATTTGTAGGGTGGTTGTATTTCAACCTCAATATCCACTACTGCAACACATGTCGGAAATCACAGAAAAATACTTCATGCAAGTCTCTAAATATCTATTTGTCCAAATATTTGTGCGGTGTTAAAGTTGGGGTTTTGTTATATTTCTGCGTAAATTCCATCTCCTTTGTTTTCAAACAGCTCTCGATATTTTCCTTCATTGGGTTCCATGGTCTAAACATCCCCTTTTATATTCTCATTATTTTAATGTTTCCTCACCCATTCTTACATTCTTTTTCTGATTCTTCAGCAAATCTCATTCACTCAATCCCATTATGTTCAGTCCCGACAACAGAACCATTTGTTGGTTTGAATTTCCTCTTTCTACCTTTCTTGGGCAGACCCAAGTCTAGGTCTACTATGGTTTCCAAAAAAAACCCTATAAAAATATCGACCCCTCTGGTAAACCAAAAGGCAACGCGGTACATAGAATGCACTACGCAGTCTCACCTGTGATAGTTCTATTAGTGGTTGCAATGCTCATGTTCTTGCAGCCAGGGAATGAGTGGGGATATAGGATTAAACTATCTGATCTTCATTAGTCACCTTAACATTCAACTTATATTGAATACCCTATCATTCTTATTCATGGATGCAGAATAACATATCTAACTAGTCATTCACACATTTGTCTAACCTCTATTCATTGAAAGTAAAGGAAATACACAATATTCAATCACATAACACATGATGTACCATGGTTCACCCCTCCTGGGGTACGTACACAAATATTTGTCTTATATTCTATTTTATTATAGTGTTTCCAAAACTACATCACCTCGCGCATTACAATTCCCCATCACTGGGTCGAGATATACAATGAGGAGGACTAGATCACACCAGACTCCTCAGCATGTGTTCTAACCCTCAAGATCTACCCTTATTCCCTCTTCCCATATCAACTTCTTACAAAACAGATCGAACTTACATTTTTTCCCTCCTCGAATGACATAGTAACATTAATCAACCAAAAAGGAACCATATTCCCATATGAAACACCAACAACCCCGACCTAGACCTCCTTGGTACCTACTTAGACATTTTTTTGGCTTACCATACATTACATTCTCTTACCAAAACCCTAACCCTATCATGCCTAGGTCTTATTGCATGTGCACCTCGCATGCTTTCCTCTTATGCATGTGTGTCTGTCTTACACATGTTGCTTCTCCTACATGCGCATCTTCCTTATACATTCTTATTTACCTGCATTCACATCTACTTTCCACATGTTGTTTCTCTTTCCAGTTGTATTTATCCCACGTTGTGCTTTTCTCCCAACCTGGGCATCTGCCTAAAATCCATGTAGTGATCATTGAAAGTGTCACATTTCCAAATAAATGTGAACCTAATCATGCATTTGATAAGTTTTTTAACCCATTCTTCACATACACCCTTGGATTTTTCCTAAAACAAATTTTAGAATACTTATTATTTCCAATACATCCAATAAAAGTATTCTACTATTAAGAATATCTTTGTATATGTCTCAACACTTAGGTAGTTTAATATATGCCCCTATGTTGTTAGGGTCATATACTTGTCTCCCACTACGGATCTGTACATCATGTTATAACAAGAGCATGAAAGGATGTTAGGGATCCAATCGCAAATGAAGTCGATCCATTTTCTCTAGTATCAGTTTATTAACTACTACCACAAATGACCATTGTGATACCAACAACTAAAGTAGAAAATATTGTTTTCAAATAGGATAAAGGTGCACCACACCGACACTCATTATTCATTCATACATCTATTGGAAAAGGTGTTTGTTAGATATTAATTTGGGGGTAGTGTTTCCACCAGTCTCATTCTTCATAATAATCTTGGAGGATGATGAAGGAAGAGACTTTCATGAGGCGAAGAAAGAAATGTCGATATGCCTCTTTCCATTTTAAAAGATAACAATTGCATAGAATATGAATATTACGTGCAAATAGTAAAGCCAACATCAAACTGACAACTTTCTTTGGTTAGATTTACCTGCAGAGCACTCAGCCAAGGAGAGAAATAACAAGCCTAGAACATGTGAAGTAGGATCAAGATGGATCGAAAGAAAAAAAGGTTAGTCATTGGTGATACTATCTAGAATATCCTTCACACTATAAAATATGTGAAAAACAAGGTATACATGTGATTAACAATTGAAAATAATCAATACTTACAATAGCAATAGAAATAGTGATAGATATCCTACTTCTCTCACAGTTATGGAAGATGGAAATAGCTATAAATATCCTACTTCTCACTATTCATCCATAGAAATAGTTCTATTGATATCTATCTCACCCAACACTATGTGGGCGTCCTCAAATAGTTACAAAAAAAATAACAAAAACTAGGAGATCAAGCAAAAAGCTCAAGGAGACAATAGCCAAGGCCAATTGCTCATAATATACCTAAATTCTTTAATAGATATGGTATTCCACATGCAACCTTCCATTGTACACTTTTCTGCCAAAGTTATGATGAAGAGGAAGCTAGTGAAATGAGTTGTTGTGAGGCCTAAGTGATTACAACCTAAAGTTCCTAATCATTCTTGCAGGGGCCTCTAGTAAGGATTTTGTAACAACCCTAGTTGAATATATGTTTAGGGATTATTAAGTAAAAATTAATTAGGTGATTAATTGTCTTAACATGGTTTTTTTTTTTAACGAAAACGGTTATAGTTTATATTAGAGGGGTGGCAAAGCCACAAATTGAGTTACAATTTTCCCCGAGTTTCTTCGGGCCTACAGATCAAAATACAAATTGTGATGCAACACTGTTTCAGCATCAGATCCATCGTTGTTTCAGCATAATTTCCAACACTGTGTTTCAACATCTGTTTCAGCACTGAGTTTCAGCAACTGTGTTTCAACAACTGTGTTTCAACAACTGTGTTTCAGCAACTGTGTTTCAGCAACTGTGTTTCAGCAACTGTTCCAGCACTGTGTTTCAGCATGTGTAACAACACTGTGTTTCAGTTGTTACAGCATCGTGTTTCATCATAAGTTCCAGCACTGATTCAACACTGTGTTTCAGCTTCTGTGTTCTAGCATCTGTGTTCCAGCATCTGTGTTCCAACATCTGTGTTCCAGCATCTGTGTTTCTACATCTGTGTTCCAGCTCTATTTCAGCACTGTGGTCCAGCTCTGCTACAACACTGTGTTTCAGCTTCTGTTCCAGCTATCTTTCTCAGGCGTCTGCTGCCTTCTACATTCTTTTACAAGCTGTTGTCCTTTTCAAGGAATACATATTTTAACTGGATCCCCACCCTTTACGCTGAGTTCTCCTTGGGGAAAAAGGCAGCCTTCGTTGGCTAGTTTGTCTGCTTCTTTATTTGAATCTCTGAGAATATGATAGCTCTTGAAGGAGGTGAAATCTTTTAGAATGTATCTTAACCTTTTCAAATTCTTTTTTAGCCCAACACCTTTAAACTGTCCTCCTGAGTGTATTATTTTGATCAAGATCTCAGAATCTCCAAATGCTTGTAGCTCCCGGTGTCCTCTTTCCCTGGTTATCTGGCAAACTTTGATCAAACTCAGCATTTCTGCTTGATTATTGGTTCATTGTCCAAGACCCCAACAAAAGGTTGCTAGTTTCTCCCCTTCGTTGGAGTAAATGATTCCTCCTGCTCCCGCTGTCCCAGGGTTTCCTTTGGAGGCGTCGTAAAAAAAGACTGAAGTTTTGCCTTTTTTTTGCCACCAACTCTGAAATATGTCATGGCTGTCAACCTCCATTCTGTTTCAAGATGGGGTTTTTCCTCGCTATGGGTTCGAAGATTCAGCACGGAGGAGCCAAGCCACTCCTTTTCTTCTTGTAGAATCGAGGTATCGGTTTTGTGTTTTTGGGAGCTCAAAGTTTCTAGTAGGAGGCCTTTTGCTTTCACTGCTACCATATGGGGGGTCCATTCTATGTTATTGAATATTTTCTCATTTCTTGCTAGCCATAGCTTCCAGCACACGTACTTGGGAATGGAGATCCAGATTCTGGCCCATAATGTTTTCAGGGAGAGTGAAGGGTAACTATCCTTCCAGCCAGTGAATAGATCCACTACTGAAATGTTGGTGGGAACATCGACCTTGAGGCCTTGGAGTGTAAGCTTCCAGACTTTGTTTGCAAAATGACAGACTACAAATAAGTGATCCGAGGTTTCCATGGCTTCTCTGCAGAGACAACATCTGTGTGGTCTGGAAATATTTATTTTCAATAAATTTTCTCCCGTCAGAATCTTACTGTGCATTAGTGTCTAGAAAAACAAGTTTACCTTCAGGATCGCCATCGAGTCCCATACATCCAACTAGAACCTTGCCGGGAGAGGTCTATTTTGCTATTGCTGGAGCAGAGCATAGCCTCTAGCTGCTGTATAAATTCATGTGGGTCCCCAGCCCCAAGTGTCTTTTCCTGTCATGTGCACAGGGGCTGCATCTCGAAGCTCTGCTTTGAGCATCTCAAGTTGCTGAAGGAGGCAACCTGGGACATTGTCAAATTGCCACTCTAACCAAGATCCGTCTTCATCCCACTTTGATATGTCAATAATTCTATGGATACCTCTGTTCTTGAGAAAATCACGAATTCCCCTCAGGCCAGCATTTGATGCGATGGGCAGATTCCCCATTATATTGTCAGTCCAGAGTTTGGTGTGTTTTCCATTGCCAGGGAAATGGTACAAGTGTTGATTGAAAAATCGCGCCCCTTTAATACACAGCTGCCATAAAATCATGGTTTTCCTGCTCACTGCGTTTTGGAGATTTCGAATTTTAGCATTTGGGATGTATCTGTGTATTAAAGTTTTACTGACTGGATGTGAGGGGTCGCTGTGCATCTTCCACAAGATTTTGCAGCCCATAGCAGTGTTTGCAAGTGCTGGGTTGTGAATCTGCAATCCTCCTTCTCTCAGAGGCCGCTTGGCTGTCTCCCAATTGACTAAATGAAATTTTCTTTGGTTCCCTTTCCCACCATGCCACAGGAAATCTCTCAGGAGTTTGTTAATCTGTCCTGCTATGGAATTGGGCGCTAAGAGATAGGACGCTTGATATATCGGCAATGAGGAGATAACTGCTTTTATTAAGATTAATTTGCCTCCGTGGGTGAGCTAATAACCTCCCCAGGCTTCGATTTTTCTTTTCATTTTTGCTAAGACTCCTTCCCATAGGCTAACTCTGTTTACACCCAATGTTAAAGGCAACCCAAGATACTGTATCTTTTCCCATTTGGAGTGTCCTTTGAACCCCAAGGTGCGTGCTATCTTCTGAGTTTCATGATCTGCTACATTCCAGCTGTAAACAACACTTTTTCTTTCGCTTACCAGAGCTCTAGTCACCTTGCAATACGCTTGAGGAGTGCCCTTGAATGCAGTGGCTACTCTATTTGAAGCTCCTCCTAGTAGAAGAGAGTCATCCGCGAACAAAGCATGGTTTATGGGCTTCAGATTCTTCGTTATTCTAAGTCCTGGGGCTGCCCCTATTAACATTTCCTGTTCCAACTTCCTGCTGAGGGTATCTACCATGAATATGTACAGAAATGGAGAGAGAGGGCATCCTTGCCTCAGCCCCCTCGTGGCTTTGAAAAAATTTGTTGGTCTCCCATTCACCAAAGGGGCAATCCAAGGGCTGTGAGTACAGGCTTTTATCGACTTTACAAAGTCAGGGTCAAATCCGAAAGAGAGGAGCACTTGATACAGGAAGGACAACTTTACTCTGTCAAAGGCATTTGCCATGTCAAGCTTGACCAGCATGCCTTTCTCTTTTCTGAGATTGCTGGAGTGCATAGATTCCTGGACTTGGATTACATTATCCAGGATATGTCTCCCTTTGATGAATCCTCCTTGCGATTATGAGATAAGCTTGCCCAATAGAGGTTTTATTCTGTTTGCAAGAAGTTTTGCTATAATCTTATAAGAGGCATTACATAATGAGATTGGCCTGAATCTGTCGAAGGAGGCGGGGTTTGTTTCTTTTGGGATTAGCGCAAGGAAGGTAGAATTAGTGTTGCCTCCTATTTTTTCTTTTTGAAGGACTCCTTTTATCATTCTTATGAGATCAGATTTGATTATATTCCAGCAGATCCTGTAAAAATGGATAGTAAACCCATCTGGACCTGGGGCTTTGTCCGGGTCCATGGACCAGATGACTTTGCTGAGTTCTTCTTCACTGATTGGGCTCAGTAGTGCTGTATTATCCTCTTTTGTGACCAATGTCGGGATATTCATGAGGAATTCGTTGTAGTCTTCTTCATTGTCATGGTTCTCTTTACTGTAAAGTTGTTGAAAGTGTGAGACAACAACATCCTTTATTTGATCTATTCCTTTGCAGAGCTTCCCTTCATTGGTCGTGATCTCAGAGATATGGTTCCTGGAGAGGCGGGCTTTGAATTGGCGGTGGAAATAGGATGTATTCCTGTCGCCAGCTTTCAGCCAAAGGCTACGGGATTTCAGCCTCCAGTACTCTTCTTCCTTTCTGAAGGCGCAGTAAGTTCTGCATTGAGCTTTTTGTTCCTTTTCCAATTCTTTTTTGGCAATGTCTATTGTTTCCATATCGAGCCGTAGTTGTCCCAGCTGCTGCACTGACTCCTTTCTTTGGGTATTGGGGTTGCTTTCTGGGAGTTTGCTCCACTCCTTGAGGGATTTTTTTGTTATTTTTAGTTTTTTTTCCCAGACAAAATTGGGGGAGCCATTAACTGGGATAGACCAAGCCCATTGAACCGTGTCTACGAACCCACTCTTTGATTTCCATAATGGGCTGAACCTGAATGGGATTGGGCCTAAATTTTATTCTTCCTCTAGCTGGAGCAATATGGGTTTGTGGTCCGAGGTGAGCTTGGGGAGGATGGTAGTGGAAATCATCTTCCTTTCCAACAGCAGAGTGCTTTAGACCAGAAACCTATCCAATCTGGCATAAATGTGCTCCTCCCCCATCCTATTATTGGTCCAAGTGTACAACCCTTTACTTGGTTTAAAATCCATAAGGTCCCACTACTGTATGATGTCTTCTACTACAAAAATCATTTGTTTCTTGCTGGGCCTTCCTCCCCTTTTTTCTTTTCCATTCATGACTAGGTTAAGATCTCTGGCAATGATTATATTGCTTGGGGAGTTTTTCTCTAGAAATTCGTTTAAAGTTTTCCAACAATATTTCTTTTCATTGTGCAAAGTTGGAACATATAAATTGAACAGTGCAATAGTTAACTTACTTGCTGAGTGCTTGAGCTCTGTAAATCTCCAGTGCTGCGTGTTGTAGGAATTGACGAGACGGAACTGCTCAGCCTTCCACAATGTTGCTATGCCTCCGGAAGTACCCCTTGCGCTGATTGCCTTCCCTATGTTTTTCTGCCATTTGTGTTTGTTGATCTCTAGAAAGGCTTCCCCTTCGATTTTTGTCTCTTGGAGCATGAGGATATCTGTTGGTTCCACTTTCATCAGGTCCTTGACCGCTTCTATTTTTGTCGGGTTCCCCAGTCCTCTACAGTTCCAAGAGACAATTTTCATTACTTACTATTGGGGGTGATTGGGCCTCCTCCTTTTAGAGACCTTATTCTTGTGTTTCTGCCAATTGACATTTCTATAGTGGGCTGACTTCCTTGGGTCTTTTGTCTTTCTGCCTCTTCTTCCCTTGCTTCTTTACGAGATTTCCTCCCTGCTCTTTTGGCTGGCCTTTCTAGGATCTCGTCCTCCGAGGAGCTTGATGGTTCTATTACTTTCTTTCTAGATATGTCAGCATATGTCGGAGAGGGGACTACTTCCAAGGTTCTGTCCGCTTGCCCAGGTGCCCCTGTGTCATTCCCATTTGGAGGGGGGCTTGAATGTGTCTTGCTGTCCATAATTTCTGGTTCTTCTGTGTCATTGTTGACCTTTTCTGTTTGAGGTTCTGCATGCAGTGGGGGATTAGAGCTCCCATCGATTTTCTCTGGCTCTATTTGCTCGGAGTTGTCGCTCTTGGTTGCTCCTTTGGATATAGATTTCGTTGTCCCTGTTTTCTGTACTGCAGTCCACTGATTTTCTTTCTCATTTTCTCTTTCGTCTGCATTCTTTTTCTTGCAGTGCCTTGCGAAGTGTCCGTAGTCATGGCAGTGCCGGCATTTGAAGGGCAGCTACTCGTAGTCTAGCTCCTGAATGTGCGTCCAGTCTGCGGCCGTGAGCTTAATTGCCTCCGGTAATCCCACTTCCAGATCAACCTCCACACAGATCTGTGCGCATGAGTACTGATCTTTTCTCACTGCTTGATCTATATACCTTCCGAGTGTGTTTCTGATTGCATGGAAAGATTTTTGGTTCCAGCAGTGTAAGGAGAGATGAGGTAAACGAACCCACATTGGGACGACCGAGGGCACATCCTGGGCTGGGTCGAAGTCCGGGGTCCATTTGTTCAGGTATAATCCCTGTGGCCCCATGAAGTATGGCCCATTTCTGAAGATGAGGTTTTTGTCTTCAGGATTGTCGAAGACGAATACAAAATATCCTTTCCCTACGAAGTGGCTCTTTATTCCTTCTGTTATGAGCGGGTTCCAGTTCCTCTACACCCATGCGTCTACGGATTTGGGAGAGGGCCAGAGTTCGGTAAATTTCCCGATGAGTCCCCTGTCTGCTAAGATGACTGTCGTTCTGCAAGTTTCTTCCAAAGGAAATTCGACACTAGGGATGTTGTCCAATTTCTTCACAAATTTCTGCTGCACTGCTAACGGCGGTGTCTTGGAGGCTGCAGCGACCAGCTTCCTGAAAGCTTCCAGTTCTAGCAATGGGGGAGGGTTAGGGATGGTGCCCCCACCAGCGTCCATGGCTGGGGAGGCCCTAAAAGTTGCAGAGAGCCCGAGCTGGGTTGCATCCTCACGCCCCTGCATGCTAGGTCGCGATTTTCGCGGAGCTGGGCGACTCTACAAAATCAATTCAAGTTTGTTGTTAAAAGGTGAGTGGGATTGGACCGGAAATAGTTAAGCTCTCACGGCGAGCCACGCCCTCACTCGGGATTGAGCACAGGACCTGTCCGTCTTAACGAGAGCAACCTTACCACTACGCCACCTCCACTGACCTTTCTTAAAAGTTGAAGGACATGGGGGTGGGCTTTGATCCACTTATGTGTGCACGGGTCATGATACCATTTATTATAGTATCTCTGGGTGCAACCACACATTCGACCACTACCTCAAGGTGTCCCCATGGCTTTAGGTAAAGCCCTCATGAGAATTGAACCTTGCCCAACGGTGAAAAACTCCTCGCTTTCCACCATTGGATCCAACCCCTTTGGGATAATCTTAACATGGTTTTAACTAAACAAAGATTGGCATAATAATATTAATTAAATATTTATTAATTAATTAATTGTTATAATTTTGATTAATTAATTAATTAAATTAATTACCTATCACATTGAATGAACAGGGTAATAAATTTAAAAGGGTTAAAAAAATTAATTGTTTAAATTAAAGTATTACGTATATGGAGGGGATAAGGAGCATTAATAATCGGATAAGGAAATAAATGAGGAGAAAGGGCAGTGAAGGAGGGATATGAGCGGAGGAGGTTTACGAAAGAAGGGGATTATCATTCTACTTGTTTTGGGGGGGATCATTTTTGGAGGGTTCTTTTTGGATTTGCGCAGGGGAGTTGAGTTTTGTAGTCGAGAAGGATTAGTACAGGGGGAACCGGTTTTCTGGAGGTTTTGGGCATGGGGGCCAGGATATCCATATGGTATCCTGGAGCTAGGAAGTTGTCCTAGTTTTCAGGGTGGAAACACGATTTGGGCAAAGTTGGTCCGTGGATTCAAGCTAGGCAAGGCAACAATAGGAAGGTCAACAAGACAAGCGGAAGGTTAGAATCAGACCAAGGTATTTTAATTTACGTATTTGTTTTACGCATTCTCATGAATATGTAATGGTTATTTAAAAATTATTATCATGTTGTTAATTATATGTCTGTTGCTTATATGAATTTCTGCTACATAGATGATGAGCAAAAAAAATGAATTAGAAGTAATTTTTATCTGTTTAAATTTATGAGTATTTTTAGGCTTAATTTAAAACTAGGTTGTTACATAATTGTATCAGAGCTAAAGTTCATAAGCTGGAGCCTTAAAGGCCTACCTAGAACTAAAATTTAAAACTTAAAAAAAAAAAACTGTATATATCATCCAATTTAATGAACTAGAAAGAGTTTCTTAAGCAGGGATAAAAACTTAGAAAAAAAAATGGATTAAAATGACAATGGCCTGTAATTAGAAAAGAACTAAGTCCCCTATTAGGGAAGAAAAATCCCCAATACAAGTCAATTAACCTTATAGAACCAACTCAAAACTAGAAACAATCCAAAATTGGAAACAACACTCACAAAAAAAAACACAACCTAGAACTGAAAATACTCCAATACTGGAAACACCCAAAAGAATCCTAAGAGAAAAGTAACATTGAAACCTTAAGAAAACCCTGAATAGAAAAGAAGGAGAAATATGTAATAAATTCCCCATAGTGTCAAGTCTCTCTCCACTTATTCAAGTCACCTTCATGCCTATAAGGGTCTTGACCTCCTGCAAGAAGTAAGAAGTACAAAGAATAAAGAGTATTAGGTTCAAAAAAAAATCTTAAATATGAAAGAATATAGAAATGCATATTAGATATACATGTAATCCTATGATATTTTCATAGTAAATGGAGGTTTACATCTATTACATGAAAGAAATAAAATAAAATAAAAATAATATAAGTAATAATAGTTATATATATTGTTATGTAGAAATAAAAAAATAAAATAAAATAATTAAAGAAAAAAATATATATATTGGCACCATAGGTCCAATTATTCAAGTATATAGTACAAAGGCTGTCAACTCAAGCATTTATCACAGACCATATCTAACACAAAACCCAGCACCAAACCAACGAAGAGGAGGGGATCATAGTTAGTGCACAATTGCAGAATGCAATACAAACAAAGCACCGAGGGAGGAGCCACGAGGCTATATGTGTGTTACACACCTTCTGAATACCATATAAAAACAATGCCACATTCCCCCTCAGTCAAAAAAAAATACACTGGAGCTGCACCACGCTTTTCAGACCGGATATTTAAACCCACGCTGTCGGATATTTAGTAACAAATCGCGCGCATATATCTGTAGGAGAGGAAGCCCACGGGTTTGACCCCAGGATTTCCCGCCACCCTCCAACCACTTTAACAACCATATCTACCAAAATTCCACCATTCAGAAGGTCCAGAGTTCGAAACTCCCTCGCAGCCTCCATAAAACAAAAAACAAATAACTCAAAAAAAAAAAAAAAAANAGAGAACAAGCCATCGCCCAAGCACGCCAACGAACACATACCAAAGAACTCGACACAGAAGGGCCCAAAGATCAAGAACCATGCAAATGGAGGATCCCACAATGGGCCAAAACCCAAAACCCTAAGCACGCCAGTGCCAAGCCATTAAACAACACAACGCACTCAGGTCGAGACCAAACACCCAGAGAGCCAAGCCACATAGAGGAGGAGCGGAAGACGTTGAAAAGACAGAACACGGGTGGAGTGGGCATTGAAAGTAGCAAAGAGAGAAGTGAAATCCATGGCCACTGAGGATTCTCAGATGGATATGACCATCACTAAAGCAGTGCGCTCTCGGTCATCCTTTTTCAGGAAGCAATCTGATTCTTTGACCTTCGAAGGTGTTCGCCGACTCTTGGAAACTGATTTGGGACTGAAAAATTTCACGTTGGATGCATACAAACAATTGATTAAGAAGATTTTACAAGAGAACTTCGATATTTCATAGGATGATGATGCCTCTGGGAATCCAACAGAAAATGAAACTGAAGCTGAGGATTCAAAATTAGAAAAAAAAAAATCCAGAAGTTCAGAACCTCTGAAACAAAAAATGCAAACTGAAGATAATGGAGGATTAAAGGAGTAGAGGGAACATGCCATGTGCTCGATGCACCCTCCATTCCTGGAACACGAGTTACCAGGTCCGACCAAGAAGGGAAATGGCTATGGCCGTCGGTCTCCTCCTTCACCTTGAACGCTTAAAAAAGAAAATGAAATGTGAAAGGGGAGGGTAGAGTTCAAAGAGAGAAGAATGAGGGAATTAGGGTTAGGGTTTAGATAGGAGGGCACTAGAGGAAGCGAGCATGTGGGCTTCATGTGTGCCCGCCCTTTATTTTCAAAAAAAAAAAATTAATTGTTTTTAAATTAATTGTTAAATTTATTAATTGTTTAAATTTATTATGGTTTTTAAATTAATTGTTTTTTTTAAATTATTGTTTAAATTAATTGTTTTTAATCTATTATGGTATATATATATATATATATATATATATATATATATATATATATATATATATATATATATATATATATATATATATATATATATATATNATTAATGAATAAAGTTTTGGAAGTCTATGGGTTTTGAACCCCTGACCACCACCCACTACCTAAGCCTTAAGGAACAACCAAACACCAATGCACCATGTATGTGCCTTTGAGAAATAAAAATAATAATAATAAAAATTAAATTAATTGGAAGGATTAAGTAAATTAGTGATTAATTAATTAACACTAATAATAATATTAATTTACGAGAATAAATTGAAAGTGTTGATTAAGGCGATTGAAGCATAGGATTAAGTTTAGTCTAGATTATTAGTTTTTTTTTGATAAATTAATAAACATAAGGTTGGAAGTCACTTTAATCAGTTGTAAGCAAAATATTTAAAGGACTTAGACTAGTACAAGCGGGAAGGAGGCAACATACACACTAGGAGAGTAAGCAAGTGGAATTGACAAGTGTGGTGCGATGCTAGCGTAGCTACATGGAAAGGGAACCAATAGTTTTTTTTTAAGGGAGAAGAAATAAAGCTTAGACGCTTAATCCTAATCCTAACCTAGCCAATCCCCCTAAAGGAGTAATGTATGTTTACAGACAAGTAAAGAAAACTTACGCCTAACCCTGTTTCTAGTTTAAGTAGCACCAATTTGAAACGTCCTGGAACTCACCCTAACAACTTTGGTTGATGCAGGTTAAAGCATATAGGATGGTCAGGACTCAAGGGAGTCAAGGAAGGGGAGTGTCGTCACAAGCATCGCCAACACCACCAGTGAAACCACCACCATCACCCAAACTATCTCTCATACTGCACTCGTTGGAAGCCATTAATGAGACTTTAAAGGGGTGAAAATCGGCAGGGACTGAAGTGGAACCCCCACCGTCTGGAATGGGTAATCCAGAAGAATCAAGGGATTCAAGGGGAGGACCTCCACTCGAAGAAATCACATGATAATTGTAGAAGATCAAACTTTCGGAGTTTGCCAGGGGTCGTGCCAATGAACACGTGGAAGCATGGTTGGAAAGCATGACAAGGTGTTTTGCCTTAAGGGACTATGCATCCAACTCAAAGGCAAGGATCTCAATTTTTCAGTTAAGAGACAACGCCTTGAACTGGTGGGGCAACCTGGAAAGACAACTGCACCTTACCCTAGACACAGTATCTTGGGAACTTTTCGAGGAGAGGTTCCGGAGGAAATATCTGCCAACATACTACAAGGAATAACAGGTAGGGGCATTTCATGCATTAGTACAGGGAAACATAACTGTAGAAGAATATGAGATCAGATTTATGGAACTAGTCAAATATGTTTTGTGTATGGATAATGACCAATGACAGGCAGAGTGCTTCATCTATGTAATGAACCCTAAGATAAGAGCTATGGTGCGGATGTGGAAACCGTCTTCAGTAGTGGAAGCAGTGGAAAATGTGCATTATGCAGAGGAACACATGAACTTAACTGGGGGTACAAGACCGACATTTCCACATCATCCTGGATTCGTAAGAAAGGTCCCGAGGACATTTCCTAGGGGAGGGGGCTCAAGGCCACCACCATATAGTAACAGAGTCACTCCAAGAACAGTAGCCGTAGGGATTTCAATGGCAGCGAGTGCAACATCCCGTTCATCGCCAACAATGTAGACAGGTCCACGACCATCTCAAGGAATAGCTAGTAGGGGCAGGGGTTCCAAAGGAAGGAACTCATTTCAAAGACAGTCACATAACAATGCACAGGTTCAATCTCGTGTTACCTTTTGGGGGTGCAGAGGACCCCATTACCAGCGTGACTGCTCAGAGTTACAATCAGGGTTTGTGCATAGAGAAGGAAAGGCACTGATGGGGAGATCAAGTAGCAGCCACCAGATTTACGCAGAGGTTAATAACTGGTAGGCCGAACATCAATCCACGGTGGTGGAGTCATCAGGTACGCTAAATCATATCAATGTTAAGATTTTGTTTGATTCTGGTGTGACAGATAGTTTCATTTCACCATCTGCATTAGAAAAGAGTGGGTTGGTAGCCTACGAGCACGATGACTTTAAACAAGTCGAGATGGCCTCGGGGGAAAAAAAAGCGGTAGGACCTAGTGTTGATAATTGTATAGTAGACCTGGGAATGTGTACTACCAGGTTGAAAGTATATGTCACTGCTCTCGGGTCATATGACCTAATCATTGGAATGGATTGGTTAGCAGCTCACCGAGCCATGGTAGATTGTTTCGCAAAGAGGGTTCTTTGTGTTGACGACGAAGGAAGGCCAGTAGAGATCCAGGGTGTATGGAGAAAAGTGTCATTATGCTTTATATCAATTATGAAGGTTAAGAGATGCTTGAGACAAGGGTGTCGATTGTATGTAGTGGAAGAAGTGAATGAAAGGAAGGGACCCTCATTGGATCAATACCCGGTATTGTCAGAATTTAAGGATGTTTTTCCTAACGAGTTACCAAGGTTACCTCCTAAGAGGGAGATTGATTTTACTATTGAGCTAAAAACTGGTGCAGAACCAATCTCCAAGACTCTGTATCGGATGACAGTGCCGGAATTTTGTGAATTGCAAATGCAGTTGAAAGAGTTACTGGATTTAGGGCTAATAAGGCCCAATGTCTCACCTTGGGGCACACCAGTAATTTTTGTAAAGAAGAAGGATGGATCCTTACGACTGTGTATAGACTACAGGGACTTTAACTGTGCTACAGTGAAAAATAGGTACCCAACGCCGCGAATAGATGACCTCTTCGATCAGATGAAAGGAGCAGCAGTATTCTCAAAGATTGATTTGTGATCAGGGTATCATCAGTTAAGGATTAAGGAAGGTGATATCCCAAAAACTATCTTCCGAACTCGGTTTGGACATTACGAGTTTGTTGTAGTACCTTTCGGATTGACCAATGCACCAGTAGTATTCATGAGCCTCATGAACGATGTATTTTGGAAGTACTTAGATCGATTTGTACAAGTCTTTCTAGATGACATCCTCATCTATTCCAAGGATGAAAGAGAACATGAGGAACACTTGCGAATAGTGTTGTCCTTCCTTAGAGAGAACAAATTATATGGGAAGTTGTCAAAGTGTTCCTTCTTCCAGAAAGAGATCCACTATTTAGGTCATATCATTTTCGACGAAGGAATCTCTGTGGACCCAGAAAAAGTAAAGGCCATTATGGAGTGGCCAGTGCCGAAAAATGCCCATGAGGTGAGAAGCTTCATGGGGCTAGCAGGTTATTACCAAAGATTTGTGGAAGGATTCTCAAAAATAGTGAAACCCATCACCACCTTGCAATGCAAGGGAGTCAGGTATGAATGGACAGAAGAGTGTGATAGTGCATTCATTGAGCTTAAGAGGTTACTAACTAGTGCGCCAATTCTACGAGTGTCGGATATGGAAAAGGACTTCGCAGTCTGCATGGATGCCTCGAAGCAAGGGTTGGGGGCCATGCTAATGCAGGATGGAGGAGTGATAGCTTATCCGTCAAGGAAGTTGAAAAAACATGAGGAGCTATACGTGACTCATGATTTAGAGTTGGTAGCTGTAATGCTAGCTCTGAAAATTTGGAGGCACTATCTTCTGGGGTGAAACTTTGAGCTCAAAATGGACCATCATAGTTTAAAACATCTCTTCACTCAAAGAGATCTAAATGCTAGGCAAAGGCGATGGAGTGAGTTTATGAGTGAGTACGATTTTGGTATTTCGTACATCAAGGAAACGGAAAATGTGGTCGCAGATGCCTTGAGTAGGAGACCACGTATCTTCTCCTTGGTAACCTTAAAGGTCAATCTGAGGGAACATATGTTGGCACAACTCCAATGAGACAGTTGGTATTTAAAGGTTACTTCAAAAATCCAAAGCAGGAGGCAGTTAGATCCAAAGTATGAAGGATATAGTCTGGAAATAGACGGATTGTTAAGATATCGAGGAAGGATGTACATCCCTGAGAATGGGGATATTCGAAGCATCATACTGAAGGAATCCCATAGAGCAATTTATTGTGCGCATCCAGGTGTGAAGAAGATGTATGCAGATATAAGGAAACTCTTCTTCTAGGTGGGCATGAAGCGCGATGTAGTCCATTTCATCGCCAAGTGCCTAGAATGTCAACAAGTGAAAGCTGACCACCATCACCCGGCAGGCCTCCTACAACCACATGATGTTCCTATGTCCAAGTGGGAAGTCATCTCTATGGATTTTGT